>CM062281.1:23843718-24024599 GCA_031216635.1 Dissostichus eleginoides | reverse complement strand
AGTGTCTAGTATATGGAAGTTCAGACGAGTACAAATAAGAGTGCAGAGTCATGGTTAACTCTATATGTATTTTTGTTTTTTAGGATGAAGTTGGTTATGATATTTCTTGTGCTGTCGCTGGTCGTCCTCATGGCCGAACCCGGAGAGTGTTTTTTTAGACACTTTAAATCTCTGTGGAAAGGTGCCAGGACGGCCTGGAGAGGTAAATCAAAATCACACATTCTGTATTGATGGACCACAAATTAGGACAAACAGCAGGATCCGTCAACAATCCTTTTGTATAAACTGTCCATGAGTTTATCACTGTTTCATAATTGACTGTACTATAGAGCTTTAACTTAACTAACTTAAGTATACAAAAGTATTAGCATCAAAATATACTTGAAGTACAAAAAGTAAAAGTACTCATTCTGCACAATGGCCCTTTTCAGAATCATACAACGTAGAATTATCTGCCAATTTGTACTTGGAACGTAACTCAAAAGTAAAAAGTACTCGTTATGCAGAATGGATCTTTCCACAGTATGATTTTATTATGGTCATTATTTCACCCTTTCTTCATACATGTAAGAGCATTTTAGTTTTGTAGTTTGTCAATATGGACTCCATGTAGAGGCTTGAGTAGATGAGTAATACAGTACTGCATTTACCGTATCAGCATTTCAAGTGTTTTTAAATGTACAAAGCAACTGTGAGTGTTAATTTAAATGTGGTGGAGTAAAAAGTACAATATCTGCTTCTGAAATGTAAATACTAATGTAAAGTACAAATATGTCAAACAAGTACATAAGAACAATACTTGAGTGCACGTACTTAGCTATTTCCCACTACTGCCCTTACAGAGGGCATCATCAATGTAAACATTTAAAACATACTTAAATGATTTAATGTTTGTTTTTGTTTTGTTTACATAATAATAACCAGGTGTGGGAGCGCTACTTACAGAGGACATATTATGCACATTTTCAGGTTCATTTTTGTATTTTGTGCCTCTTGATTACGTTTTTTTGTGACTAAAATCTTTACATTCAACCCGTGTAGAAACAGGTCTCAGTATCAGCCCAGACGTGACGTGGACTACGACCAAGCTCCGCGTGTTTGGCACGACTGAATCTTTCCAAAAGCAAGAAACATTTGTATGGAGGCACTTGAGATTTTGTGATTTTGGGCACTGATCCAATTGGTTTTGAAAAATGTAAAACATTGAATACTGTCCTGCTGAATAAAGCTTTGATAGAAAAAGTCATCTCTGCTTTGTCGCTCTATTTTAAGTTCCTGTAACTTTATATCAACATTGTTTTTTAATGTTTATATTAGCGTTTGTAGATCTGAAGGAAGTACATTTATGAAATAATACGAGATAATTACTTTAACAATGTCTGTTTCTGAGTGAAATTGTGTCTCTGAAAAATTACCTTTTTTTAATGTGATCTAATACAAAACGTATGATTCCTAGTCACTGTGATGCATGGACTTCACAGACACCGCATGCATGGTTAGTGTTGAAAAATGCACAATGTGGTTTTATTTATATGATATTATTTTGTAAGATATACGTGAAAAACTATTTCTCGAAGCCTGGTTACACAATATTTTTAAACCAATACAATTCTTAGTATCTGGAAACAGCATGCACTGTCAATCAAATGTAAAAGTTACTGAAAATAATGATAATGTGAACAATTAATGTTTAACAATAAGATATATTTAAGTTCATTTTGTTGGTGTTATTTCACAATTCACACACACACACACACACCACACACACACAACACACACACACACACACACACACACACACAACCACACACACACACACACACACACACACACACACACACAACACACACACACACACACACACACACACACACACACACACACACACAGGTGATCGGGGATGAGTCTGTTGTCATCGTTCCACAGAACTTGATATTGCAAAATTCAGTGTTGTGAAATATATGCTAAATATATGTAAAGTTCCACCATACCTTTATAAAGACACAGGTTAGACAGAGAGATTCACATCACTTCAAGATCTCACTTTGCACTCTTGACAAGCCTCTTGGTTCAGACTCTCAATCAGGTGAAATATTTTACATTTGTTACTTAAGGAAGTCTTTGGGATTTGACATTGCATATATACTCTGACTTATAGCTGTAGTAAATTGGTGGATGAAATAGTTTGATTGAGTGACACATGTTGTGTTTTAGTTTTTCAGGATGAAGTGTGCTATGATGTTCCTGGTGTTGACGCTGGTGGTCCTCATGGCTGAACCTGGGGAGGGAAGAGCGAATTGGATTCAGGGCAATGGCAACAATAATCAAAATAACGGTCATAATGGTAAGGTCACATTGTGTGTCCACTGAGAGTAAATGTATTGCTTTGGCGTTTTAGTCCATTCTAACATAAAAAAGCAAAAGTCCTTTGTGGGAATTTTGGACCCGCCAACAATTTGGTTCCAAATAATGCTGAAATCGTTGTTACGTCGCATCACTTAAAGAGGCTCCATAATGCTTTTTGGGGTTTTTCCCTTGTGTGCTACTCTCTCTTCCAAATCAAATATTAGAACTCCAATATAATAATGAATGTTTATAAAACGGATTATCATAAACTATAATGCACAGTATCACAAAGAATAATGCATCGCACTAAACGTTTTTTTCTCTCTTTTTTAATTAGGTGGCACACAGTACGGGTAAGGTATTTTTCTTGATATTTCAATTATTTGAAGGTGCTTTTGATGCATGATTTGTTTTATTTTTGTCTAAATTATTAATCTTCTTTCTCTGCAACAGAGCGATGAAAGCGCAGGAAGCGATGAAAGCGCAGGAAGCGATGGAACAACGTGCGTTCCAACAAGAGAACGACTTTGCCTGAGTCCATGATGGTCCATCTGATCAAACAAATGCTTTCTTCTGCTTTTCTTCAACAAAATATGTAATCCACCTATCTGTTTTACATTGATCTATTTGGAATAAATCTGCATTGCATTACAAAAATCATCTATCTCTTGTATTATTTTAAAGGAAAATCTAATTAAATCAGGATGGAAATGATGTGAATTGTGTGATATGGCATTAATACAATCCCAACCTAGTTAACCCTCTGGAGTCTAAGGGTATTTTCTCGATTTTTAGATGTTTCCTTAAATCACCTTTTAAATGTATTTGTTATAAAATGGCACCCCATGTGTTACATATCAAAATGTTCAGGACAGTCTCTGGTCTTGCTATAAATGCAAGTCACTCACCTTAGAGCACTGAGTGATTAGATAATTAGCTTTAAAGCTGAACATTTGACATCTGATTTTTGGAAATCTTCAAAACACTTGTGAAAACACAAATGTACTCATTTCATCCAATTTTTGTGGTGTTTAGATTTGGTTTACCAAAGTCTTAAGTTGACAAAAGTAGTGAAATATATGGATTACACTGTATATAAATGTGTAATTCATGTCTAAAATGAAAAAAATGTAATTCGAATTTTGAGTAAAATAGGTGTTTATCACTCTACTTTCACCACAGCAGGGACTGAGATACATTAGAACTGAATAATGACTTCATATTACATACCAAGGTTCATGTGATGTGTACAAATACAAATTGAGCATTAGAATTTTTTTTACAACCAACAATTTATTAGAAATATGTTTTTTTCAACCAACTATTTATAAATATAAGAAACTGGAAAATCTCACTATTTACAATATTGAACATCAGAACTTTCAACCAACTATTCATTATACATGTAAAGACAGTGTCAAGGTCTTTGTCTGTCTTCCAAGACAGTGGGTCTGGCTGCTGTGTAGGTGGTGGGTCACGTGTGCTCTACGAGACCTCCACGAGATTTCCACAAGACCTCCACGAGACCTCCTTGCTGGCTGGGTTGATGGTGATGGCTGTGGCAGAGCCTTTGTGCTGAGGTGTATCTTGACCTGGTGGCAGGCACAGATGGAGGTGGAGGCAGCTATAGTGATGCTGGTCCTCTGGTCCTTGATGGTGATGGCTCTGGTGAAGGCCCTTGATCCACGGTAGATCTTGACCTGGGGGCAGGCACAGATGGAGGTTCTGGCTGCTGGATAAATGCCGCCTGTGGGCCGCTATGCCCAGACAGCTGTGAAACGTCTCTGTAAAACAAATTCAAATGTATGAACGTATTATGACAATAATTACTACTAATTTCATTGAAATAAAGTTCAAATAAAATGTTGCTCAAGCACAGATAACAATGCACACATAAAATAAAAGTTTGGGAGGTGGGACAGGTCTCTCTCTCTCTCTCTCTCTCTCTCTCTCTCTCACACACACAGGTATTTCCAGTTACTTTACATTCAGTATAAAATCACAGACACACATATACATACATCTGATAACAAAGTCTCATCTGTACAGGACAGTATGGTAAAATAATCACAGGCACACATATAAATAAATGTATGACAAAGTCTAATCTGTACAGAACAGTATGATAAAATAGTTGATGGCAAAAACATGTCTATAGTCACTGTAAATGTCTCCGTTGTGGGACGAATAAAGGATTATTTGAATCATCTACAAATGTAATCTCACTTTTAAACGCCAAAATAACGTTTACACATAAAACACGTTAACACAGAGTAAACGTTTGCTAATGGAGAGTCTATTTTGTCCCAAGAAAAAGTTCATGACTATCCATCAAAAAAAAGATCAATAAACCTACTGTTCATTTTCGCGGTATTCCCACAAATTGCCAGTACACTATTACTGTAATATTTACACTTACCCATGTCCAAATGGATCCTTGTTGTCCCTGTGTTCTTCTTTTTCAGAAGAGTCGAAGACTTCAGGTTCTGAGGCTCTATCTTCACTGCTGCTATAGCGAAAAAAATCTCAAGCGAAGTCGGCAACTGTAAAGTTTTTTTTTGCCATTTTCTCTGTCTCTCTCTCTCTTCCTCACAGACGTAAACTGATCGGAGACACGTGGTTTATGTTTTTTTTTCTTGGTGGGTAGGTCCTTAGTGATTTCTCGAGTGTCCATTGGTCATTTCAGACCAACGTGGCTGCCGGCCGAGATTTCCTTGACGGACACACGAATCCACCAATCCCACACCGTGTAACGCCAAGTCAGGCTGCTTTGAGCAGCCCTATTGGCTGCTGTGCCCTGTATACAGTCTCATATGAGGTACCGCTGGAAAGCTACACTTCCAGCGATTCCGCGGTTATCTGAATCGTATTTCTACTCCTTATAATCGAAAATATATGATTAAATACGTAAAATATGCGCACCTGTCCACCGACTCCGGAGGGTTAAAGACATGAAACACATTACAGGTGAAGAATTACAGATGAAATTGGAGTAAAAATCATTCAGGTCAGAGTCCATGACTACACCTATTTCTCTCATTTTCTGTTGTTTTTAACGTTGCCAGCTGAAGCTCAGCGCTGGCTTTTATTCGTTCCTCATTGATTCCAAAAACAATTACCTCAGTTTTATCTTTTTAATTTAAGAAAGATGGACACATTCCATCATTGATTTCTTCAATGCACTTACTCAGTGTTTGAATTGGATCATAGTCTCCTGGTGAATTTAGATGTTAAAGAGAAGAGGCCCCGGGATGGAGCCTTGAGGAACCCCACATGTCATATTTGTCAACTCAGATGTGTAGTTACCTATATAAACAAGTTTTTCCTGTCCTTAACCTGTACGTTTTTGACTTATCATTAAAGCTAACCTGAACCTTTATAATTTAAGGTATAGACAGATACGTTCAGTTAATTTAGAAATATTGTCAAATATCTAAGGATTAAAGGTGGGGTATGTATTCACTTCAGAAACACTTTTTGTTATATTCCATGGAATGCTCTTAACATCCCGATAGCAATGAATATATTAAATGCTTTGACAATAAATACATAAAAAAATGTCATCTGTGGAAGCCGTAGCGCTGTAAAAAGCACAACCAATCATTTTAGCCGGTCCGGCTAAAATAACTGGATGGCCTACCTGCCTGTCAGCCTTCCATCTGTGCACAAACTTATCTCGTGCCCTCATTGGTCATGTGCGCGTTCGTGTGTGTTGGAGGAGGGGCTCTGTAAGGAAGTCTGAAGGAAGAGGCAGATTTTTTCCGGTTGTGTACTTTCAAATTCTAGTGCACTCGAGCTGGTTTCTCCATTCTTACATACCCTACCTTTAATGGTGTGGTTGTCTTATGTTTGGACAAATCATGATATTGTGTTGAGTCTTATTGAGCTGCTTTGTGATTTAAATAAAAAGGAAATAGGGTGCATTTGAGAAGTTTATCCTTTTTATTTTGTTACTTAAAGAAAGGCATTGCAAAATAAGTTCAGTTTTGTTATCAATATTACATCCGCAATATCTTAATGAATGTCGATAAAGCCTTACAATATATTATGATGAATTATACTGCATACAAACATTAATGCAATGTCCTCTTTCTTTTGTTTTTCTCTCAAGTCTTCCATAGGTAAGGTCTTTTGCTTGATACTTGTTTACATTTATAATAAAAAAGGGCCCTTGTTGCATTATTTGTTGAATTCCTGAGCTGAACTCTTTGAATCTCCTCTCTCCACCCACCAGACTTTTCGGGAATAAAAAATACGAAGCGATGATGGAGCAGGAAGCGTTGGAGCGTGCGCTGGAACAAGAGAGAAAGTTTGCCTGATGGAGAAACCCCCAAAACTTTGTTTCAGATGAAAATAAATGCTTCTTTAAAAATGAATTGACTCAATGTGCTAACCATTGCTCAAATTATAATAAATCTGCACTGTAACGGCAAAATATGTCTCCCTTGTCTTATTTAAAAGATAATTCAGAATGTATTTGTTTTTTTAATTAATTACGATTAAGATTAACTGATTTAAATAAACAAAAAAATGATTGCTAAGCTTTTCTGACCCATTTCTCTAGGGTCAGTTAGCCCATATTTTGGGTCAATGATGATACAGTTTTTTTCCTTAAGCTAACATATAGAAGTTAGGTAAGAAATTCAGAAAGTATATAAATGTTTAAAGTTGCAAATCAAGATATTTCCCCATCGATGTGGAAAGACTCTGTTGTCATCGTCTAGACAGAACACCACATTGCAAAATACAATGATATATACAATGTTGCCAAATATATGCTAAACATATGTAAAGTTCCACCATACCTTTATAAAGACACAGGTTAGACAGAGAGATTCACATCACTTCAAGATCTCACTTTGCACTCTTGACAAGCCTCTTGGTTCAGACTCTCAATCAGGTGAAATATTTTACATTTGTTATTTAATAAGTCTTTGGGATTTGACATTGCATATATACTCTGACTTATAGCTGTAGTAAATTGGTGGATGAAATAGTTTGATTGAGTGACACATGTTGTGTTTCAGTTTTTCAGGATGAAGTGTGCTATGATGTTCCTGGTGTTGACGCTGGTGGTCCTCATGGCTGAACCTGGGGAGGGTTGGTTTTGGAAACATGTCGGTCCATTATTGAATGGTAAGGTCACATTGTGTGTCCACTGAGAGTAAATGTATTGCTTTGGCGTTTTAGTCCATTCTAACATAAAAAAGCAAAAGTCCTTTTTGGGAATTTTGGGCCCGCCAACAATTTGGTTCCAAACAAATGCAGAAATCGTTGTTACGTCGCATCACTCAAAGAGGCTCCATAATGCTTTTTTGGGTTTTTCTCTTGTGTGTTACTCTCTCTTCCAAATCAAATATTAGAATTCCTATAAAATAATGAATGTTTATAAAACGGCTTATAATAAATTATAATGCACAGTATCACAAAGAATAATGCATCGCACTAAACGTTTTTTTCTATCTCTCTTTTTTAATTAGGTGCCTCAAAGATCCATAGGTAAGGTATTTTTCTTGATATTTCAATTATTTAAAAGTGCTTTTTATGCATGATTTGTTTTATTTTTGTCTAAACTCTACGGATCTTTTCTCTCTCTGCACCAGAATGTTGTCCGGGAAAGAACTTGAAGCGATGAGAGCGCAGGAAGCGATGAGAGCGCAGGAAGCGATGGAACATCGTGCGTTCCAACAAGAGAACGACTTTGCCTGAGTCCATGATGGTCCATCTGATCAAACAAATGCTTTCTTCTGCTTTTCTTCAACAAAATATGTAATCCACCTATCTGTTTTAAATTGATCTATTTGGAATAAATCTGCATTGCATTACAAAAATCATCTATCTCTTGTATTATTTTAAAGGAAACATCTAATTAAATCAGGATGGAAATGATGTGAATTGTGTGTTATGGCATTAATACAATCCCCACCTAGTTAAAGACATGAAACACATTACAGGTGAAACATTACAGATTAAATTGGTGTAAAAATCATTCAGGTCAGAGTCCATGACTACACCTATTTCTGTCATTTTCTGTTGTTTTTAACGTTGCCAACTGAAGCTCAGCGCTGGCTTTTATTTGTTCTTCATTGATTCCAAAATTAATGACCACAGTTTTATCTTTTTAATTTAAGAAAGATGAACACATTCCATCATTGATTTCTTCAATGCACTTACTCAGTGTTTGAATTGGATCATATCTCCTGGTGAATTTAGATGTTAAAGAGAAGAGGCCCCGGGATGGGGCCTTGAGGAACCACATGTCATATTTGTCGACTCAGATGTGTAGTTACCTATATAAACAACGTTTTTCCTGTCCTTAACCTGTACGTTTTTGACTTATCATTAAAGGTAACCTGAACCTTTATAATTTAAGGTATAGAAAGATACGTTCAGTTAATTTAGAAATATTGTCAAATATCTAAGGATTAAAGGTGGGGTAGGTAATTCACTTCAGAAACACTTTTTGTTATATTCCATGGAAAACTCTTAACATCCCGATAGCAATGAATATATTAAATGCTTTGACAATAAAAATTTTTTAAAAATGTCATCTGTGGAAGCCGTAGCGCTGTAAAAAGCACGACCAATCATTTTAGCCGGTCCGGCTAAAATAACTGGATGGCCTACCTGCCTGTCAGCCTTCCATCTCGCGCACAAACTTATCTTGTGCCCT
Organism: Dissostichus eleginoides; assembly: GCA_031216635.1. NCBI lineage: Eukaryota > Metazoa > Chordata > Actinopteri > Perciformes > Nototheniidae > Dissostichus > Dissostichus eleginoides. The sequence continues at coordinate 24,015,580 of CM062281.1, read as the reverse complement.
CATTGGTCATGTGCACGTTCGTGTGTGTTGGAGGAGGGGCTCTGTAAGGAAGTCTGAAGGAAGAGGCAGATTTTTTCCGGTTGTGTACTTTCAAATTCTAGCGCACTCGAGCTGGTTTCTCCATTCTTACCTACCCTACCTTTAATGGTGTGGTTGTCTTATGTTTGGACAAATCATGATATTGTGTTGAGTCTTATTGAGCTGCTTTGTGATTTAAATAAAAAGGAAATAGGGTGCATTTGAGAAGTTTATCCTTTTTTTTTTATTACTTAAAGAAAGGCATTGCAAAATAATGATTGCTAAGCTTTTCTGACCCATTTCTCTAGGGTCAGATTGCCCATATTTTGGGTGAATGATGATATCGTGTAGACAGAACACCATATTGCAAAATACAATGATATATACAATGTTGCCAAATATATGCTAAATATATGTAAAGTTCCACCATACCTTTATAAAGACACATGTTGGACAGAGAGATTCACATCACTTCAAGATCTCACTTTGCACTCTTGATAAGCCTTTTGGTTCAGACTCTCAATCAGGTGAAATATTTTACATTTTTGTTATTTAATGAAGTCTTTGGGATTTGACATTGCATATATACTCTGACTTATAGCTGTAGTAAATTGGGGAATGAAATAGTTTGATTGAGTGACACATGTTGTGTTTTTGTTTTTCAGGATGAAGTGTGCTATGATGTTCCTGGTGTTGACGCTGGTGGTCCTCATGGCTGAACCTGGGGAGGGTTGGTTTTGGCATCATGTCAATAAGGCATTGAGTGGTAAAGTCACATTGTGTGTCACTGAGAGTAAATGTATTGCTTTGGCGTTTTAGTCCATTCTAACATAAAAAAGCAAAAGTCCTTTGTGGGAATTTTGGACCCGCCACAATTTGGTTCCAAACAAATGCAGATATCGTTGTTACGTCGCATCACTTAAAGAGTTCCATAATGCTTTTTGGGTTTTTTCCCTTGTGTGCTACTCTCTCTTCCAAATCAAATATTAGAACTCCAATATAATAATGAATGTTTATAAAACTGCTTATAATAATTTATAATGCACAGTATCACAAAGAATAATGCATCGCACTAAACGTTTTTTTCTCTCTTTTTTAATTAGCTGCCGAAAGAGTCCATGGGTAAGGTATTTTTCTTGATATTTCAATTATTTGATGCATGATTTGTTTTATTTTTGTCTAAACTCTACGGATCTTTTCTTTCTCTGCACCAGAATGTTGTCCGGGCAAGAACTTGAAGCGATGAAAGCGCAGCAAGCGCAGGATGTGCAGGATGCGCAGGATGCGCAGGAAGCGATGGAACAACGTGCGTTCCAACAAGAGAACGACTTTGCCTGAGTGCATGATGGTCCATCTGATAAAACGAGGGGTTACGTATGGTAACCCTTGTTATATAAACACAGGCGGAGCCCTCTACTGGACTCTATGGGTACTACCTTATCATGCGAGCATTCAGCTACTGAGAATTCTATAGACGTAGCCGGCCCCGGGGCGGGCCTACCTGAATGCGTGCACAAGCCCACCGTATATAAGGCGGCCACGCCTCCCGTTCCCGTCATCCTACACTTCTCTTCAGCGAGCAGCATAGGACAGACAGGGCCCCTGAGTACAGGGCTCCGCCTGTGTTTATATAACAAGGGTTACCATACGTAACCCCTCCTTATATCTCTCAGAGGCTCCACCCTCTACTGGACTCTATGGGTACAGTGGGCGGAGCCCCGATGTATACACGCGCTGTCGTCCCACAACAACGCTGTTCCATCTCACTGTCTCTGACCGGCTTTCTGGTTAGCAGCCGCTGCGCCTCACTCACCTGTCCCTCGGTCGTAACCGTGGAGAAAAAATTGGGGCTGCGGCTAACAGAGCACACCCTGACGCGCTTACCCCGCGGAGGTGTGCTATGGCGTGGACTCCCCCCCCCCTGCCCTAAAGCAGGGGGAAAGAGTCCTCCAGCCCCTATGGGCCCATGTGCGCGTCACGTCCCCCGGGGCCGGGGGCCGGGGGCCTAGGGAAAAACGTAAGCGCATTACGCCCGGGGAGGGGGTCAGATGCCCACTGACCCACAGCCCCCCTCCCTCCTCACCAGTCCTGCGTTGCTCCAGCAAGCACAGACGATGAAAAGGAGCCAGACACGTCCAAGAGATAAAACTTTATGGCCCTGGCGTTGACCAAGACGCCACCGTGCATATGTCCTCCACACTCACACCGTTAAATAAGGCTGTTGACACAGCCATAGCTCGTGTAGAGTGTGCACGGACCCCTGTGGGGAAGGCTCTCCCCGCCTGTCAGTAGGCATGTGCAATGCACTCGCAGAGCCAGCCTGCCAGGCGTTTCTTGCCGCCCCCGAAGCACACAAACAGCTGTTCAGTGCGTCTAAGGGCAGCCGTGCGCTCCACATAACACGCTAGCGCACGCACCGGGCAGAGGAGGTGCAATTTAGCCTCCCTCGCCCCACTATGGGGTGGAAGATTAAAGCCCCCCAACTGAATAGCCCTCGACCTGAACGCACTCCTTAGGCTCTTGGGCACAAAGGAGTGGTTCGGTCTGAGTGTCGCCCCGCTCTGGTCACCCCGGATCAACAAGCAACACGGATGCACCGATAGAGCGGTTAACGCGGACACTCTCTTGGCTGACGTTAAGGCAAGTAGCAATGCTGTCTTCCACGACAGTGCTTTTAGGGAGGAGAGCTCCAGAGGCTCAAATGGTTCTGAGACCAGAGCCTCGAGCACCAGCGGCAGGTCCCACTGCGGGATGGAGGCGTGCACTACTGGGCGCAGCCTCCTGACCCCCGTAAAAACCGCAACATTAGTGGCTGAGAAAAGGCTGACCTGCCGTCAATCCCTCATGGCAGGACGAGATGGCTGCTGCATACACTTTCACTGTGGAATGAGCAAACCCTCTGTCCACCAATAACTGTAAGTACGACAAAATAGATCCCAACTCACAAGATAGGGGCTCTATTTTCCGCTCCTCACACCATCGCAGGAATCTCAGCCACTTCGGCCTGTAACAGGCTGTGGTGGATCCCGCTCTAGCTGCCTGGATAGACTGAATAACACTATCAGACAATCCAACCTGTCTTAGCCTGTCCCTCTCAGGGGCCAAGCCTGGAGAGGTCGGCCCAGAGTAGGTAACGCCCCGATTGCATCTGCCTCTTGAGACATCGCCCCCCAGAACTGGGGAAGCACCCAGGGGCTGGCCCACCTTCATCTGTGTCATCCCTGAGTACCACGGAGCCCTGACGCGATCCGGCGCTACTAGGATGATTGACAGACATTCCCGCCTCACTCTCCCCAGGAGAGGGAGAATTAGACGCAGCGGTGGAAAGGCGTAGAGCAGCTTTCTTGGCCATGGCTTATTTGCAGACGCGTCCCCCCCCCAAGGGCGGGTCATCGCTCAAAGCCATGGAGAACCACAGGGCACAGTGGCTGTTGCGCCGGCTGACGAAGAGATCCACCTCTGCTGTACCGAACCGGGCCCAGATCTGCTTCACCACCTCCGGGTGAAGCGCCCACTCGCATGGCAGGGGGGCGCCCCTCGACATGAGGTCGGCCCCCCCTGTTCTCCAGACCCGGAATGTGGAGGGCTCTCAGAAATAACACCACCTCTGAAGGCCATAACCACAGTTGCTCCGCTGTGGTCAACAAAGCGGTGGAGCGGACTCCGCCCTGCCTGTTGATATATGCCACTGTGGTGCTGTTGTCGCTCCTGACCATTACATGTCTCCCCCGAATTAAGGGTTTGAAATGCTGGAGGACCACCACTACTGCCCGTAGCTCTAGGAGGTTGCTGTGGCCGTGTTTCTGTTAGAGACCAGCGCCCACCTATAGCTCCCTTCAGGCAGGCCTCTCCCCATCCTGTTCTCCGTGAACACTGTGAAGGATGTCACACGTCCCAGTGGAGACCCCCTCCGGAGGAGATCCGGGGACCCCCAGAACCGGAGGTTACCCTCCACTGAGGGGGGATGGTCGCCAGATGTCGTTTGTGCCCCTTGGGATCCAAACGCAGGCTGGAGAACCACCTCTGCAGGCGCGCATATGCAGTAACCCGAGCGGGACCACAACGTGAACAGCCGCCATGAGACCCAGAGTCTGCATGCCAGTTAAAGCTGTCACTGTTAACCCCTGTCGCAGCCTGCGACCCGCCCGAAGCCGAGACGCACGCCTGCTCTCTGACAGGGTGGCGCGCAGCACGCCTGCATCGAGCACCACTCCCAAATACAAAGCCTGTTGGTGAGGTATGGGGGTGCTCTTTTCCCAATTGATCGCAAAGCCCAACTCGGTTAGGTGTAGGACCAATTGTGCTGTGCAAAACATTGCCTGTTCCCTGGACCTGGCCATGACTATGAGGTCGTCCAGGTAAAAGGAAACTCTCATGCCATGGACGTGCAGCGGCTGGAGCGCAGTGGCCACACATTTGCTGAACGTGCGTGGGGATAGGGAGTAGCCGAACTGTAATCTGTTGTACTCGTAGGCTACACCCTGGAAGGCAAAACGCAAATACTTTCTGTGCTTTAGAGCAATTTGGACAAGAAAGTAAGCGTCCTTCAGGTCGATGGTTGTGAACCAATCGCCTGGCTGCACCAATGTGGAGATTCAGGCTGCGAAGATCCAGAATGGGGCAGAATTCTCCTGTCTTCCTGGGAACCAGGAAGTACAGGGAATAGTGCCCTTCCTCTCTGTCTTGAGCGCGCACAGCAGACACTGCTTGTTTTTGCAACAGGTCCTGAACCTCTGCCGAGAGGAAACCTATCTCCCCTCGGGGGGAAGGCCATCCAAAGACCATCCAAAGGCAAACAAGTATTCGGTCCCTGCTGTTTAGATATTTTTAGTTAAGTTATATAGTTACTCTTTGTCCTCTGCACTTGACTCCAGGAGCATTTGGAAGCTACAGTGCTGTTGTTGCACCGGGATCGACTCTAGGTGTGAGGCTTTAGTGCTTTGATCGAGGGCAGCGTCAGGACAATACCTGTGGGAACACTGGAGCACCCAGAGGAAACCCACGTCAGCAGAAAAAAAACCGTGGGCTTGGTGGGTTTCAAACTCGGTACTCCTTGCCGTAAGACACATTTCAAAACATTAGCTACCAAGCCCAATTTTTACACGACTTCTGGCCTCTTGGAAACTTTGCATATGTATATTTCAGAAAATCTAACGCTCCATGATTAGAAAAAATACTGTGAATGGAGATGTGTATCATTATGCAGCAGAGAGTTGGATGACTGTATGACAGGGCTTATGGTAAAAGAAACAGGACTTCTCTAAAGAAAGCCAAGGTTACATTTCTCTTCTTCAATATTTAAGTCCTATAGTTAAAACATGCATCATTTTTTTATTAAACGGCTTCAACGGACCACAACAAAGGTAACTGAGCACAAGACACGATAACATCAAAAAGAGCTGTATAACACCAAATTTAAGAAAAAAAGGCTTTTGCCTAAACCAGAATCTGTAGCACTCCACACGCTGCTGTACAAATGAAAATCTTCAAATCATCAAATTCAGTTGTACATAATATTTTTGGTGTTTGCTGCTTCCTCTGAAACATGTGAAGAATTGTTATTTGCTTTTTTCATTATTCTCACCAAAACATAATGGCAATAACTGACCATTTGATAGTATATAGAGTCTATGTTATAGACAGGGGTGCACATAACTGGTACGCAGGTACGCATGCGCGGCAACAATCTGAAATGCGTACCGTCACTTGTGTCACAAAGCGCATTTGCGTACCGACGTACTTGTGAAGCTTTTCCAGAAGGCAGTTAGATCACCGGACGACAGAGTCGGTCTCCGTGTGCACAGACAGGGCTGCTGTTAACGTCGGTCTGTACAACGGAATTGTGCCAAAATTACGCCGGCTGCGGAGGGAGACTCCCCCTCTTCACTGGAGAACTGCGCTAGAACAGCTGATCACAACGTTCACGCTCTGTGGTCACGAAGTACTCCACTAGCACCCCCCCCCCTTGATGTTCGCGATACAGAGGGCTTGATCAAATAACTTTGAGTGGAGTCAGAAGTTGGAGTACCAAACACTGACTCCAGGTACTCATCTGAGTACCTCACTGAGAAAGTTATGTGCACCTCTGGTTATAGACAAAGATTAAGCACAAGGTCATACACATGTATTAGGGGGGGATACGTATATTCACTCAGTACACACATCTTCATAAACCAAAGAAACTGTAGGCACTTTAGAGCAGAGGCTGCAACTATGTGGACATAAAGACAAACAAAAAAAATCTATATATATAAAATCTATATTACATTACATTACATTTAGCTGACGCTTTTATCCAAAGTGACTTACAATAAGTGCATTCGACTAAGAAGATACAAACTTGAAGAAAACAGAATCGTATAAGTACATCAGGTTTCATAGAGCCAAACATTTCAAGTGCTACTCAACTGGCTTTAGATAAGCCAGTCCTTTATTAGTATATAAGTGCTTTGTTGGTAATTCTATTGCTCGAAGTGGAGTCGAAAGAGATGAGTTTTCAGTCTGCGCAGGAAGATGTGTAGGCTTTCTGCTGTCCTGATGTCAATGGGGAGCATAAATATGTACGTGTAAGGTCATAAAAATAGCCTACAATTCTGTGTTTTTCAAAATATACTTTAAGTTTCATTCTAGTGATTTTTTACAACTCTCCACACCATTTTATGTAAAACTTAATGTTAGCAAGGGCCAAGGTATAGTTTCTTGTATATTTCATTAATGTGGGTGAATCGTATCAGTAAAAACAGTCAAACATAACTGCAAACCAAACATAATGCTTTACTTCAAATAAGAAGTTGCAACGTTGAGTCATTTTTTCCATCTTCTACATGCACAGTGATTAGCATGTGAGGATAAAAAGCCATTTAAATGCATTGACACTCAAAAAGCCCAACTCGAAGCCTCATTCTTTAAAGTAATACTAATAAGCGGCATTTTTTCCCCCCCGTAATTATAACTGTTGGTGCGGTTCAGCGCTTACAGAAAGTTTCTTGCTCAACATTTGGGTGTTGGTCGAAGAGTTCATCAATGTGTTGATTGCTGATAAATGTTCTTACGCAGTCACGATGACTTGACATCTGATACGATCTTCACACTTCCCCCTTCCCAGCTAGCTTGTTATGTTGCATACTTGTAAACACAATGATGAAGACCTTGACCATTTCCCTATACTGGTGTTTTCAAATGCCATAGTCATGCTGGTTTCACAAACTGTTTTTCTGATGAACAAATAATATTTACATTTTCTAGAACATCTTTAAAACAAGTTATGAGGCAAGACTTAGTTAAAGACTGCTGACAACATGTGCGTTTTTCATACATTTGAATTTAACGGTGATGTGTATCTATCTTGCACTAATATTTTGCACATTCTATGTACAATTTTGCACTAATGTACATTCTCAAATATTGAAGTGACTGTTATTGATTCTTGTGTTTTTATTTAGGTCTTAATGTGTGCACATGTCAAAACGTGTCTTTGATTCTGTGTATATATACATATTTGCACACATATTTTATATACATTTGTTTTTATATTCGGGATTGTGGGAAACGGCATTTCGATCTCTGTCTGTACACACAAACTGGAAGATTGACAATAAAGTTGACTTTGACTAATATGAGTGTCTACTTCGGATTGAACCTATAGACATACATGACCCTACTGTATATGCAAGTTTTTTTCTTTGTTAATAATGGTCAAATAAAATATAAAAGTAGAACAAAATAAATAAAAAATGCATTTATAGCTTCATTCTGAGACTACTTAACTATGACAGGGTTTAATATCACCTGTAGGTCTAAAAATTACACTAATAAATTGAAATTCTCAAATTAATTTAACATTTAGTGTTTTTGAGGATGACCAATGAAAACATTATGAGTTCCGTATTTTCTCACAGATTGATTGTGGGCTTTTGATATGACCCTATTTTTTCTACTTAAAGGTAACAGTAACGTGACAGATGGAAGTGAGACTCCAACCACTTTAGGAGAATAGCACGTTAAACCCACCACTGCCCTACCCACTAAGTGACAGTGACTGTCGGTACAAAAGGTCCCATCAGCTGTTCATATCACAATTGACACCTTTGCAGTCCTTGAAAACAGTCTTTTGACTCTGAAATCAATCTGTTGGAAGGTAAAAAGCTAATATTTCATCTTTATTTTGACTTGAATTAATGCAAAATCATGTATGTGACAGCTAAGACAGTTATTTGAACATTAAAACTCTGTTAGCTTTTTCAGATTAAATTAGCTCAGTATTCATAGCAAACTAATTTATACAAAGTATACTCACCAGAAAATGAAGTAAAAATCTAGTATATGGAAGTTCAGACGAGTACAAATAAGAGTGCAGAGTCATGGTTAACTCTATATGTATTTTTGTTTTTAGGATGAAGTTGGTTATGATATTTCTTGTGCTGTCGCTGGTCGTCCTCATGGCCGAACCCGGAGAGTGTTTTTTTAGACACTTTAAATCTCTGTGGAAAGGTGCCAGGACGGCCTGGAGAGGTAAATCAAAATCACACATTCTGTATTGATGGACCACAAATTAGGACAAACAGCAGGATCCGTCAACAATCCTTTTGTATAAACTGTCCATGAGTTTATCACTGTTTCATAATTGACTGTACTATAGAGCTTTAACTTAACTAACTTAAGTATACAAAAGTATTAGCATCAAAATATACTTGAAGTACAAAAAGTAAAAGTACTCATTCTGCACAATGGCCCTTTTCAGAATCATACAACGTAGAATTATCTGCCAATTTGTACTTGGAACGTAACTCAAAAGTAAAAAGTACTCGTTATGCAGAATGGATCTTTCCACAGTATGATTTTATTATGGTTATTATTTCACCCTTTCTTCATACATGTAAGAGCATTTTAGTTTTGTAGTTTGTCAATATGGACTCCATGTAGAGGCTTGAGTAGATGAGTAATACAGTACTGCATTATACCGTATCAGCATTTCAAGTGTTTTTAAATGTACAAAGCAACTGTGAGTGTTAATTTAAATGTGGTGGAGTAAAAAGTACAATATCTGCCTCTGAAATGTAAATACTAATGTAAAGTACAAATATGTCAAACAAGTACATAAGAACAATACTTGAGTACATGTACTTAGCTATTTCCCACTGCTGCCCTTACAGAGGGCATCATCAATGTAAACATTTAAAACATACTTAAATGATTTAATGTTTGTTTTTGTTCCTTCTGTTTAGCTCACAAATCTGTTCGCAGGATGTTTCGAGGGTAAGCTCTGTTACTTACTGTTTATATCAACGTGAGAATTAGATTTATAGGAAAAGTAATGGATATCGTATATATACTGTATTGTAATGTACTGTCTATCTTTCTGTCTTTCTAAATATGTGTATGCCAGTTGCAGTGAGGGGGCACTTGTTTCTGTAATGTGTACAAAACCTAAATAAGAATATAAAGTATTGCGTATATTTTAAATTTAAAGGACCTGCTGTCAAATAAATGTTTATTTTAAATAATCAGTTCATCTGTTTAATCAAATCCCTTGACTTATCATTTGATGTACAAAATGTTAGATGTTAGTGAGACATAACCATTACTACTGTATATCGCCACGATGATGCGTTTTTACAGCCTCAAAACTGATTATTAGAAATTCCCAATGATATAATGGGTTAAAGCAGAGTGATGTTATAAGCTTTTGGGGCAGTATTCCTAGGAGCTTTACATAATAATAACCAGGTGTGGGAGCGCTACTTACAGAGGACATATTATGCACATTTTCAGGTTCATTTTTGTATTTTGTGCCTCTTGATTACGTTTTTTTGTGACTAAAATCTTTACATTCAACCCGTGTAGAAACAGGTCTCAGTATCAGCCCAGACGTGACGTGGACTACGACCAAGCTCCGCGTGTTTGGCACGACTGAATCTTTCCAAAAGCAAAAAATTTGTATGGAGGCACTTGAGATTTTGTGATTTTGGGCACTGATCCAATTGGTTTTGAAAATGTAAAACATTGAATACTGTCCTGCTGAATAAAGCTTTGATAGAAAAAGTCATCTCTGCTTTGTCGCTCTATTTTAAGTTCCTGTAACTTTATATCAACATTGTTTTTTAATGTTTATATTAGCGTTTGTAGATCTGAAGGAAGTACATTTATGAAATAATACGAGATAATTACTTTAACAATGTCTGTTTCTGAGTGAAATTGTGTCTCTGAAAAATTACCTTTTTTTAATGTGATCTAATACAAAACGTATGATTCCTAGTCACTGTGATGCATGGACTTCACAGACACCGCATGCATGGTTAGTGTTGAAAAATGCACAATGTGGTTTTATTTATATGATATTATTTTGTAAGATATACGTGAAAAACTATTTCTCGAAGCCTGGTTACACAATATTTTTAAACCAATACAATTCTTAGTATCTGGAAACAGCATGCACTGTCAATCAAATGTAAAAGTTACTGAAAATAATGATAATGTGAACAATTAATGTTTAACAATAAGATATATTTAAGTTCATTTTGTTGGTGTTATTTCACAATTACACACACACACACACACACACACACACACACACACACACACACACACACACACACACACACACACACACACACACACACACACACACACACACACACACACACACACACACACACACACACACACACACACACACACACACACACACAGGTGATCGGGGATGAGTCTGTTGTCATCGTTCCACAGAACTTGATATTGCAAAATTCAGTGTTGTGAAATATATGCTAAATATATGTAAAGTTCCACCATACCTTTATAAAGACACAGGTTAGACAGAGAGATTCACATCACTTCAAGATCTCACTTTGCACTCTTGACAAGCCTCTTGGTTCAGACTCTCAATCAGGTGAAATATTTTACATTTGTTACTTAAGGAAGTCTTTGGGATTTGACATTGCATATATACTCTGACTTATAGCTGTAGTAAATTGGTGGATGAAATAGTTTGATTGAGTGACACATGTTGTGTTTTAGTTTTTCAGGATGAAGTGTGCTATGATGTTCCTGGTGTTGACGCTGGTGGTCCTCATGGCTGAACCTGGGGAGGGAAGAGCGAATTGGATTCAGGGCAATGGCAACAATAATCAAAATGGTGGTAACAATGGTAAGGTCACATTGTGTGTCCACTGAGAGTAAATGTATTGCTTTGGCGTTTTAGTCCATTCTAACATAAAAAAGCAAAAGTCCTTTGTGGGAATTTTGGACCCGCCAACAATTTGGTTCCAAATAAATGCAGAAATCGTTGTTACGTCGCATCACTTAAAGAGGCTCCATAATGCTTTTTGGGGTTTTTCCCTTGTGTGCTACTCTCTCTTCCAAATCAAATATTAGAACTCCAATATAATAATGAATGTTTATAAAACGGATTATCATAAACTATAATGCACAGTATCACAAAGAATAATGCATCGCACTAAACGTTTTTTTCTCTCTTTTTTAATTAGGTGGCACACAGTACGGGTAAGGTATTTTTCTTGATATTTCAATTATTTGAAGGTGCTTTTGATGCATGATTTGTTTTATTTTTGTCTAAATTATTAATCTTCTTTCTCTGCAACAGAGCGATGAAAGCGCAGGAAGCGATGAAAGCGCAGGAAGCGATGGAACAACGTGCGTTCCAACAAGAGAACGACTTTGCCTGAGTCCATGATGGTCCATCTGATCAAACAAATGCTTTCTTCTGCTTTTCTTCAACAAAATATGTAATCCACCTATCTGTTTTACATTGATCTATTTGGAATAAATCTGCATTGCATTACAAAAATCATCTATCTCTTGTATTATTTTAAAGGAAAATCTAATTAAATCAGGATGGAAATGATGTGAATTGTGTGATATGGCATTAATACAATCCCAACCTAGTTAACCCTCTGGAGTCTAAGGGTATTTTCTCGATTTTTAGATGTTTCCTTAAATCACCTTTTAAATGTATTTGTTATAAAATGGCACCCCATGTGTTACATATCAAAATGTTCAGGACAGTCTCTGGTCTTGCTATAAATGCAAGTCACTCACCTTAGAGCACTGAGTGATTAGATAATTAGCTTTAAAGCTGAACATTTGACATCTGATTTTTGGAAATCTTCAAAACACTTGTGAAAACACAAATGTACTCATTTCATCCAATTTTGTGTGTTTAGATTTGGTTTACCAAAGTCTTAAGTTGACAAAAGTAGTGAAATATATGGATTACACTGTATATAAATGTGTAATTCATGTCTAAAATGAAAAAAATGTAATTCGAATTTTGAGTAAAATAGGTGTTTATCACTCTACTTTCACCACAGCAGGGACTGAGATACATTAGAACTGAATAATGACTTCATATTACATACCAAGGTTCATGTGATGTGTACAAATACAAATTGAGCATTAGAATTTTTTTTACAACCAACAATTTATTAGAAATATGTTTTTTTCAACCAACTATTTATATAAATAAAAACTGGAAAATCTCACTATTTACAATATTGAACATCAGAACTTTCAACCAACTATTCATTATACATGTAAAGACAGTGTCAAGGTCTTTGTCTGTCTTCCAAGACAGTGGGTCTGGCTGCTGTGTAGGTGGTGGGTCACGTGTGCTCTACGAGACCTCCACGAGATTTCCACAAGACCTCCACGAGACCTCCTTGCTGGCTGGGTTGATGGTGATGGCTGTGGCAGAGCCTTTGTGCTGAGGTGTATCTTGACCTGGTGGCAGGCACAGATGGAGGTGGAGGCAGCTATAGTGATGCTGGTCCTCTGGTCCTTGATGGTGATGGCTCTGGTGAAGGCCCTTGATCCACGGTAGATCTTGACCTGGGGGCAGGCACAGATGGAGGTTCTGGCTGCTGGATAAATGCCGCCTGTGGGCCGCTATGCCCAGACAGCTGTGAAACGTCTCTGTAAAACAAATTCAAATGTATGACGTATTATGACAATAATTACTACTAATTTCATTGAAATAAAGTTCAAATAAAATGTTGCTCAAGCACAGATAACAATGCACACATAAAATAAAAGTTTGGGAGGTGGGACAGGTCTCTCTCTCTCTCTCTCTCTCACACACACAGGTATTTCCAGTTACTTTACATTCAGTATAAAATCACAGACACACATATACATACATCTGATAACAAAGTCTCATCTGTACAGGACAGTATGGTAAAATAATCACAGGCACACATATAAATAAATGTATGACAAAGTCTAATCTGTACAGAACAGTATGATAAAATAGTTGATGGCAAAAACATGTCTATAGTCACTGTAAATGTCTCCGTTGTGGGACGAATAAAGGATTATTTGAATCATCTACACATGTAATCTCACTTTTAAACGCCAAAATAACGTTTACACATAAAACACGTTAACACAGAGTAAACGTTTGCTAATGGAGAGTCTATTTTGTCCCAAGAAAAAGTTCATGACTATCCATCAAAAAAAAGATCAATAAACCTACTGTTCATTTTCGCGGTATTCCCACAAATTGCCAGTACACTATTACTGTAATATTTACACTTACCCATGTCCAAATGGATCCTTGTTGTCCCTGTGTTCTTCTTTTTCAGAAGAGTCGAAGACTTCAGGTTCTGAGGCTCTATCTTCACTGCTGCTATAGCGAAAAAAATCTCAAGCGAAGTCGGCAACTGTAAAGTTTTTTTTTGCCATTTTCTCTGTCTCTCTCTCTCTTCCTCACAGACGTAAACTGATCGGAGACACGTGTTTTATGTTTTTTTTCTTGGTGGGTAGGTCCTTAGTGATTTCTCGAGTGTCCATTGGTCATTTCAGACCAACGTGGCTGCCGGCCGAGATTTCCTTGACGGACACACGAATCCACCAATCCCACACCGTGTAACGCCAAGTCAGGCTGCTTTGAGCAGCCCTATTGGCTGCTGTGCCCTGTATACAGTCTCATATGAGGTACCGCTGGAAAGCTACACTTCCAGCGATTCCGCGGTTATCTGAATCGTATTTCTACTCCTTATAATCGAAAATATATGATTAAATACGTAAAATATGCGCACCTGTCCACCGACTCCGGAGGGTTAAAGACATGAAACACATTACAGGTGAAGAATTACAGATGAAATTGGAGTAAAAATCATTCAGGTCAGAGTCCATGACTACACCTATTTCTCTCATTTTCTGTTGTTTTTAACGTTGCCAGCTGAAGCTCAGCGCTGGCTTTTATTCGTTCCTCATTGATTCCAAAAACAATTACCTCAGTTTTATCTTTTTAATTTAAGAAAGATGGACACATTCCATCATTGATTTCTTCAATGCACTTACTCAGTGTTTGAATTGGATCATAGTCTCCTGGTGAATTTAGATGTTAAAGAGAAGAGGCCCCGGGATGGAGCCTTGAGGAACCCCACATGTCATATTTGTCGACTCAGATGTGTAGTTACCTATATAAACAACGTTTTTCCTGTCCTTAACCTGTACGTTTTTGACTTATCATTAAAGCTAACCTGAACCTTTATAATTTAAGGTATAGACAGATACGTTCAGTTAATTTAGAAATATTGTCAAATATCTAAGGATTAAAGGTGGGGTATGTAATTCACTTCAGAAACACTTTTTGTTATATTCCATGGAATGCTCTTAACATCCCGATAGCAATGAATATATTAAATGCTTTGACAATAAATACATAAAAAAATGTCATCTGTGGAAGCCGTAGCGCTGTAAAAAGCACAACCAATCATTTTAGCCGGTCCGGCTAAAATAACTGGATGGCCTACCTGCCTGTCAGCCTTCCATCTGTGCACAAACTTATCTCGTGCCCTCATTGGTCATGTGCGCGTTCGTGTGTGTTGGAGGAGGGGCTCTGTAAGGAAGTCTGAAGGAAGAGGCAGATTTTTTCCGGTTGTGTACTTTCAAATTCTAGCGCACTCGAGCTGGTTTCTCCATTCTTACATACCCTACCTTTAATGGTGTGGTTGTCTTATGTTTGGACAAATCATGATATTGTGTTGAGTCTTATTGAGCTGCTTTGTGATTTAAATAAAAAGGAAATAGGGTGCATTTGAGAAGTTTATCCTTTTTATTTTGTTACTTAAAGAAAGGCATTGCAAAATAAGTTCAGTTTTGTTATCAATATTACATCCGCAATATCTTAATGAATGTCGATAAAGCCTTACAATATATTATGATGAATTATACTGCATACAAACATTAATGCAATGTCCTCTTTGTTTTGTTTTTCTCTCAAGTCTTCCATAGGTAAGGTCTTTTGCTTGATACTTGTTTACATTTATAATAAAAAGGGGCCTTGTTGCATTATTTGTTGAATTCCTGAGCTGAACTCTTTGAATCTCCTCTCTCCACCCACCAGACTTTTCGGGAATAAAAAATACGAAGCGATGATGGAGCAGGAAGCGTTGGAGCGTGCGCTGGAACAAGAGAGAAAGTTTGCCTGATGGAGAAACCCCCAAAACTTTGTTTCAGATGAAAATAAATGCTTCTTTAAAAATGAATTGACTCAATGTGCTAACCATTGCTCAAATTATAATAAATCTGCACTGTAACGGCAAAATATGTCTCCCTTGTCTTATTTAAAAGATAATTCAGAATGTATTTGTTTTTTTAATTAATTACGATTAAGATTAACTGATTTAAATAAACAAAAAAATGATTGCTAAGCTTTTCTGACCCATTTCTCTAGGGTCAGTTAGCCCATATTTTGGGTCAATGATGATACAGTTTTTTTCCTTAAGCTAACATATAGAAGTTAGGTAAGAAATTCAGAAAGTATTTAAATGTTTAAAGTTGCAAATCAAGATATTTCCCCATCGATGTGGAAAGACTCTGTTGTCATCGTCTAGACAGAACACCATTGCAAAATACAATGATATATACAATGTTGCCAAATATATGCTAAACATATGTAAAGTTCCACCATACCTTTATAAAGACACAGGTTAGACAGAGAGATTCACATCACTTCAAGATCTCACTTTGCACTCTTGACAAGCCTCTTGGTTCAGACTCTCAATCAGGTGAAATATTTTACATTTGTTATTTAATGAAGTCTTTGGGATTTGACATTGCATATATACTCTGACTTATAGCTGTAGTAAATTGGTGGATGAAATAGTTTGATTGAGTGACACATGTTGTGTTTCAGTTTTTCAGGATGAAGTGTGCTATGATGTTCCTGGTGTTGACGCTGGTGGTCCTCATGGCTGAACCTGGGGAGGGTTGGTTTTGGAAACATGTCGGTCCATTATTGAATGGTAAGGTCACATTGTGTGTCCACTGAGAGTAAATGTATTGCTTTGGCGTTTTAGTCCATTCTAACATAAAAAGCAAAAGTCCTTTTTGGGAATTTTGGGCCCGCCAACAATTTGGTTCCAAACAAATGCAGAAATCGTTGTTACGTCGCATCACTCAAAGAGGCTCCATAATGCTTTTTGGGTTTTTCTCTTGTGTGTTACTCTCTCTTCCAAATCAAATATTAGAATTCCTATAAAATAATGAATGTTTATAAAACGGCTTATAATAAATTATAATGCACAGTATCACAAAGAATAATGCATCGCACTAAACGTTTTTTTCTATCTCTCTTTTTTAATTAGGTGCCTCAAAGATCCATAGGTAAGGTATTTTTCTTGATATTTCAATTATTTAAAAGTGCTTTTTATGCATGATTTGTTTTATTTTTGTCTAAACTCTACGGATCTTTTCTCTCTCTGCACCAGAATGTTGTCCGGGAAAGAACTTGAAGCGATGAGAGCGCAGGAAGCGATGAGAGCGCAGGAAGCGATGGAACATCGTGCGTTCCAACAAGAGAACGACTTTGCCTGAGTCCATGATGGTCCATCTGATCAAACAAATGCTTTCTTCTGCTTTTCTTCAACAAAATATGTAATCCACCTATCTGTTTTAAATTGATCTATTTGGAATAAATCTGCATTGCATTACAAAAATCATCTATCTCTTGTATTATTTTAAAGGAAACATCTAATTAAATCAGGATGGAAATGATGTGAATTGTGTGTTATGGCATTAATACAATCCCCACTAGTTAAAGACATGAAACACATTACAGGTGAAACATTACAGATTAAATTGGTGTAAAAATCATTCAGGTCAGAGTCCATGACTACACCTATTTCTGTCATTTTCTGTTGTTTTTAACGTTGCCAACTGAAGCTCAGCGCTGGCTTTTATTTGTTCTTCATTGATTCCAAAATTAATGACCACAGTTTTATCTTTTTAATTTAAGAAAGATGAACACATTCCATCATTGATTTCTTCAATGCACTTACTCAGTGTTTGAATTGGATCATAGTCTCCTGGTGAATTTAGATGTTAAAGAGAAGAGGCCCCGGGATGGGGCCTTGAGGAACCACATGTCATATTTGTCGACTCAGATGTGTAGTTACCTATATAAACAACGTTTTTCCTGTCCTTAACCTGTACGTTTTTGACTTATCATTAAAGGTAACCTGAACCTTTATAATTTAAGGTATAGAAAGATACGTTCAGTTAATTTAGAAATATTGTCAAATATCTAAGGATTAAAGGTGGGGTAGGTAATTCACTTCAGAAACACTTTTTGTTATATTCCATGGAAAACTCTTAACATCCCGATAGCAATGAATATATTAAATGCTTTGACAATAAAAAAATTTTAAAAAATGTCATCTGTGGAAGCCGTAGCGCTGTAAAAAGCACGACCAATCATTTTAGCCGGTCCGGCTAAAATAACTGGATGGCCTACCTGCCTGTCAGCCTTCCATCTCGCGCACAAACTTATCTTGTGCCCTCATTGGTCATGTGCACGTTCGTGTGTGTTGGAGGAGGGGCTCTGTAAGGAAGTCTGAAGGAAGAGGCAGATTTTTTCCGGTTGTGTACTTTCAAATTCTAGCGCACTCGAGCTGGTTTCTCCATTCTTACCTACCCTACCTTTAATGGTGTGGTTGTCTTATGTTTGGACAAATCATGATATTGTGTTGAGTCTTATTGAGCTGCTTTGTGATTTAAATAAAAAGGAAATAGGGTGCATTTGAGAAGTTTATCCTTTTTTTTTTATTACTTAAAGAAAGGCATTGCAAAATAATGATTGCTAAGCTTTTCTGACCCATTTCTCTAGGGTCAGATTGCCCATATTTTGGGTGAATGATGATATCGTGTAGACAGAACACCATATTGCAAAATACAATGATATATACAATGTTGCCAAATATATGCTAAATATATGTAAAGTTCCACCATACCTTTATAAAGACACATGTTGGACAGAGAGATTCACATCACTTCAAGATCTCACTTTGCACTCTTGATAAGCCTTTTGGTTCAGACTCTCAATCAGGTGAAATATTTTACATTTTTGTTATTTAATGAAGTCTTTGGGATTTGACATTGCATATATACTCTGACTTATAGCTGTAGTAAATTGGGGAATGAAATAGTTTGATTGAGTGACACATGTTGTTTTTTTGTTTTTCAGGATGAAGTGTGCTATGATGTTCCTGGTGTTGACGCTGGTGGTCCTCATGGCTGAACCTGGGGAGGGTTGGTTTTGGCATCATGTCAATAAGGCATTGAGTGGTAAAGTCACATTGTGTGTCAACTGAGAGTAAATGTATTGCTTTGGCGTTTTAGTCCATTCTAACATAAAAAAGCAAAAGTCCTTTGTGGGAATTTTGGACCCGCCACAATTTGGTTCCAAACAAATGCAGATATCGTTGTTACGTCGCATCACTTAAAGCGGTTCCATAATGCTTTTTGGGTTTTTTCCCTTGTGTGCTACTCTCTCTTCCAAATCAAATATTAGAACTCCAATATAATAATGAATGTTTATAAAACTGCTTATAATAATTTATAATGCACAGTATCACAAAGAATAATGCATCGCACTAAACGTTTTTTTCTCTCTTTTTTAATTAGCTGCCGAAAGAGTCCATGGGTAAGGTATTTTTCTTGATATTTCAATTATTTGATGCATGATTTGTTTTATTTTTGTCTAAACTCTACGGATCTTTTCTTTCTCTGCACCAGAATGTTGTCCGGGCAAGAACTTGAAGCGATGAAAGCGCAGCAAGCGCAGGATGTGCAGGATGCGCAGGATGCGCAGGAAGCGATGGAACAACGTGCGTTCCAACAAGAGAACGACTTTGCCTGAGTGCATGATGGTCCATCTGATAAAACGAGGGGTTACGTATGGTAACCCTTGTTATATAAACACAGGCGGAGCCCTCTACTGGACTCTATGGGTACTACCTTATCATGCGAGCATTCAGCTACTGAGAATTCTATAGACGTAGCCGGCCCCGGGGCGGGCCTACCTGAATGCGTGCACAAGCCCACCGTATATAAGGCGGCCACGCCTCCCGTTCCCGTCATCCTACACTTCTCTTCAGCGAGCAGCATAGGACAGACAGGGCCCCTGAGTACAGGGCTCCGCCTGTGTTTATATAACAAGGGTTACCATACGTAACCCCTCCTTATATCTCTCAGAGGCTCCACCCTCTACTGGACTCTATGGGTACAGTGGGTGGAGCCCCGATGTATACACGCGCTGTCGTCCCACAACAACGCTGTTCCATCTCACTGTCTCTGACCGGCTTTCTGGTTAGCAGCCGCTGCGCCTCACTCACCTGTCCCTCGGTCGTAACCGTGGAGAAAAAATTGGGGCTGCGGCTAACAGAGCACACCCTGACGCGCTTACCCCGCGGAGGTGTGCTATGGCGTGGACTCCCCCCCCCCTGCCCTAAAGCAGGGGGAAAGAGTCCTCCAGCCCCTATAGGCCCATGTGCGCGTCACGTCCCCGGGGCCGGGGGCCGGGGGCCTAGGGAAAAACGTAAGCGCATTACGCCCGGGAGGGGGTCAGATGCCCACTGACCCACAGCCCCCCTCCCTCCTCACCAGTCCTGCGTTGCTCCAGCAAGCACAGACGATGAAAAGGAGCCAGACACGTCCAAGAGATAAAACTTTATGAAGGGCCCTGGCGTTGACCAAGACGCCACCGTGCATATGTCCTCCACACTCACACCGTTAAATAAGGCTGTTGACACAGCCATAGCTCGTGTAGAGTGTGCACGGACCCCCGTGGGGAAGGCTCTCCCCGCCTGTCAGTAGGCATGTGCAATGCACTCGCAGAGCCAGCCTGCCAGGCGTTTCTTGCCGCCCCCGAAGCACACAAACAGCTGTTCAGTGCGTCTAAGGGCAGCCGTGCTCTCCACATAACACGCTAGCGCACGCACCGGGCAGAGGAGGTGCAATTTAGCCTCCCTCGCCCCACTATGGGGTGGAAGATTAAAGCCCCCCAACTGAATAGCCGTCGACCTGAACGCACTCCTTAGGCTCTTGGGCACAAAGGAGTGGTTCGGTCTGAGTGTCGCCCCGCTCTGGTCACCCCGGATCAACAAGCAACACGGATGCACCGATAGAGCGGTTAACGCGGACACTCTCTTGGCTGACGTTAAGGCAAGTAGCAATGCTGTCTTCCACGACAGTGCTTTTAGGGAGGAGAGCTCCAGAGGCTCAAATGGTTCTGAGACCAGAGCCTCGAGCACCAGCGGCAGGTCCCACTGCGGGATGGAGGCGTGCACTACTGGGCGCAGCCTCCTGACCCCCGTAAAAACCGCAACATTAGTGGCTGAGAAAAGGCTGACCTGCCGTCAATCCCTCATGGCAGGACGAGATGGCTGCTGCATACACTTTCACTGTGGAATGAGCAAACCCTCTGTCCACCAATAACTGTAAGTACGACAAAATAGATCCCAACTCACAAGATAGGGGCTCTATTTTCCGCTCCTCACACCATCGCAGGAATCTCAGCCACTTCGGCCTGTAACAGGCTGTGGTGGATCCCGCTCTAGCTGCCTGGATAGACTGAATAACACTATCAGACAATCCAACCTGTCTTAGCCTGTCCCTCTCAGGGCCAAGCCTGGAGAGGTCGGCCCAGAGTAGGTAACGCCCCGATTGCATCTGCCTCTTGAGACATCGCCCCCCAGAACTGGGGAAGCACCCAGGGGCTGGCCCACCTTCATCTGTGTCATCCCTGAGTACCACGGAGCCCTGACGCGATCCGGCGCTACTAGGATGATTGACAGACATTCCCGCCTCACTCTCCCCAGGAGAGGGAGAATTAGACGCAGCGGTGGAAAGGCGTAGAGCAGCTTTCTTGGCCATGGCTTATTTGCAGACGCGTCCCCCCCCCAAGGGCGGGTCATCGCTCAAAGCCATGGAGAACCACAGGCCACAGTGGCTGTTGCGCCGGCTGACGAAGAGATCCACCTCTGCTGTACCGAACCGGGCCCAGATCTGCTTCACCACCTCCGGGTGAAGCGCCCACTCGCATGGCAGGGGGCGCCCCTCGACATGAGGTCGGCCCCCCCTGTTCTCCAGACCCGGAATGTGGAGGGCTCTCAGAAATAACACCACCTCTGAAGGCCATAACCACAGTTGCTCCGCTGTGGTCAACAAAGCGGTGGAGCGGACTCCGCCCTGCCTGTTGATATATGCCACTGTGGTGCTGTTGTCGCTCCTGACCATTACATGTCTCCCCCGAATTAAGGGTTTGAAATGCTGGAGGACCACCACTACTGCCCGTAGCTCTAGGAGGTTGCTGTGCCGTGTTTCTGTTAGAGACCAGCGCCCACCTATAGCTCCCTTCAGGCAGGCCTCTCCCCATCCTGTTCTCCGTGAACACTGTGAAGGATGTCACACGTCCCAGTGGAGACCCCCTCCGGAGGAGATCCGGGGACCCCCAGAACCGGAGGTTACCCTCCACTGAGGGGGGGATGGTCGCCAGATGTCGTTTGTGCCCCTTGGGATCCAAACGCAGGCTGGAGAACCACCTCTGCAGGTGGCGCATATGCAGTAACCCGAGCGGGACCACAACGTGAACAGCCGCCATGAGACCCAGAGTCTGCATGCCAGTTAAAGCTGTCACTGTTAACCCCTGTCGCAGCCTGCGACCCGCCCGAAGCCGAGACGCACGCCTGTGGGCTTGGTGGGTTTCAAACTCGGTACGTCCTTGCCGTAAGACACATTTCAAAACATTAGCTACCAAGCCCAATTTTTACACGACTTCTGGCCTCTTGGAAACTTTGCATATGTATATTTCAGAAAATCTAACGCTCCATGATTAGAAAAAATACTGTGAATGGAGATGTGTATCATTATGCAGCAGAGAGTTGGATGACTGTATGACGGGCTTATGGTAAAAGAAACAGGACTTCTCTAAAGAAAGCCAAGGTTACATTTCTCTTCTTCAATATTTAAGTCCTATAGTTAAAACATGCATCATTTTTTTATTAAACGGCTTCAACGGACCACAACAAAGGTAACTGAGCACAAGACACGATAATATCAAAAAGAGCTATATAACACCAAATTTAAGAAAAAAAGGCTTTTGCCTAAACCAGAATCTGTAGCACTCCACACGCTGCTGTACAAATGAAAATCTTCAAATCATCAAATTCAGTTGTACATAATATTTTTGGTGTTTGCTGCTTCCTCTGAAACATGTGAAGAATTGTTATTTGCTTTTTTCATTATTCTCACCAAAACATAATGGCAATAACTGACCATTTGATAGTATATAGAGTCTATGTTATAGACAGGGGTGCACATAACTGGTACGCAGGTACGCATGCGCGGCAACAATCTGAAATGCGTACCGTCACTTGTGTCACAAAGCGCATTTGCGTACCGACGTACTTGTGAAGCTTTTCCAGAAGGCAGTTAGATCACCGGACGACAGAGTCGGTCTCCGTGTGCACAGACAGGGCTGCTGTTAACGTCGGTCTGTACAACGGAATTGTGCCAAAATTACGCCGGCTGCGGAGGGAGACTCCCCCTCTTCACTGGAGAACTGCGCTAGAACAGCTGATCACAACGTTCACGCTCTGTGGTCACGAAGTACTCCACTAGCACCCCCCCCCCTTGATGTTCGCGATACAGAGGGCTTGATCAAATAACTTTGAGTGGAGTCAGAAGTTGGAGTACCAAACACTGACTCCAGGTACTCATCTGAGTACCTCACTGAGAAAGTTATGTGCACCTCTGGTTATAGACAAAGATTAAGCACAAGGTCATACACATGTATTAGGGGGGGATACGTATATTCACTCAGTACACACATCTTCATAAACCAAAGAAACTGTAGGCACTTTAGAGCAGAGGCTGCAACTATGTGGACATAAAGACAAACAAAAAAAATCTATATATATAAAATCTATATTACATTACATTACATTTAGCTGACGCTTTTATCCAAAGTGACTTACAATAAGTGCATTCGACTAAGAAGATACAAACTTGAAGAAAACAGAATCGTATAAGTACATCAGGTTTCATAGAGCCAAAACATTTCAAGTGCTACTCAAGTGCTTTAGATAAGCCAGTCCTTTATTAGTATATAAGTGCTTTGTAGTAATTCTATTGCTCGAAGTGGAGTCGAAAGAGATGAGTTTTCAGTCTGCGCAGGAAGATGTGTAGGCTTTCTGCTTCCTGATGTCAATGGGGAGCATAAATATGTACGTGTAAGATCATAAAAATAGCCTACAATTCGTGTTTTTCAAAATATACTTTAAGTTTCATTCTAGTGATTTTTTACAACTCTCCACACCATTTTATGTAAAACTAATGTTAGCAAGGGCCAAGGTATAGTTTCTTGTATATTGTCATTAATGTGGGTGAATTCGTATCAGTAAAAACAGTCAAACATAACTGCAAACCAAACATAATGCTTTACTTCAAATAAGAAGTTGCAACGTTGAGTCATTTTTTCCATCTTCTACATGCACAGTGATTAGCATGTGAGGATAAAAAGCCATTTAAATGCATTGACACTCAAAAAGCCCAACTCGAAGCCTCATTCTTTAAAGTAATACTAATAAGCGGCATTTTTTCCCCCCCGTAATTATAACTGTTGGTGCGGTTCAGCGCTTACAGAAAGTTTCTTGCTCAACATTTGGGTGTTGGTCGAAGAGTTCATCAATGTGTTGATTGCTGATAAATGTTCTTACGCAGTCACGATGACTTGACATCTGATACGATCTTCACACTTCCCCCTTCCCAGCTAGCTTGTTATGTTGCATACTTGTAAACACAATGATGAAGACCTTGACCATTTCCCTATACTGGTGTTTTCAAATGCCATAGTCATGCTGGTTTCACAAACTGTTTTTCTGATGAACAAATAATATTTACATTTTCTAGAACATCTTTAAAACAAGTTATGAGGCAAGACTTAGTTAAAGACTGCTGACAACATGTGCGTTTTTCATACATTTGAATTTAACGGTGATGTGTATCTATCTTGCACTAATATTTTGCACATTCTATGTACAATTTTGCACTAATGTACATTCTCAAATATTGAAGTGACTGTTATTGATTCTTGTGTTTTTATTTAGGTCTTAATGTGTGCACATGTCAAAACGTGTCTTTGATTCTGTGTATATATATACATATTTGCACACATATTTTTATATACATTTGTTTTTATATTCGGGATTGTGGGAAACGGCATTTCGATCTCTGTCTGTACACACAAACTGGAAGATTGACAATAAAGTTGACTTTGACTAATATGAGTGTCTACTTCGGATTGAACCTATAGACATACATGACCCTACTGTATATGCAAGTTTTTTTCTTTGTTAATTAATAATGGTCAAATAAAATATAAAAGTAGAACAAAATAAATAAAAAATGCATGTATAGCTTCATTCTGAGACTACTTAACTATGACAGGGTTTAATATCACCTGTAGGTCTAAAAATTACACTAATAAATTGAAATTCTCAAATTAATTTAACATTTAGTGTTTTTGAGGATGACCAATGAAAACATTATGAGTTCCGTATTTTCTCACAGATTGATTGTGGGCTTTTGATATGACCCTATTTTTTCTACTTAAAGGTAACAGTAACGTGACAGATGGAAGTGAGACTCCAACCACTTTAGGAGAATAGCACGTTAAACCCACCACTGCCCTACCCACTAAGTGACAGTGACTGTCGGTACAAAAGGTCCCATCAGCTGTTCATATCACAATTGACACCTTTGCAGTCCTTGAAAACAGTCTTTTGACTCTGAAATCAATCTGTTGGAAGGTAAAAAGCTAATATTTCATCTTTATTTTGACTTGAATTAATGCAAAATCATGTATGTGACAGCTAAGACAGTTATTTGAACATTAAAACTCTGTTAGCTTTTTCAGATTAAATTAGCTCAGTATTCATAGCAAACTAATTTATACAAAGTATACTCACCAGAAAATGAAGTAAACAGTATCTAGTATATGGAAGTTCAGACGAGTACAAATAAGAGTGCAGAGTCATGGTTAACTCTATATGTATTTTTGTTTTTTAGGATGAAGTTGGTTATGATATTTCTTGTGCTGTCGCTGGTCGTCCTCATGGCCGAACCCGGAGAGTGTTTTTTTAGACACTTTAAATCTCTGTGGAAAGGTGCCAGGACGGCCTGGAGAGGTAAATCAAAATCACACATTCTGTATTGATGGACCACAAATTAGGACAAACAGCAGGATCCGTCAACAATCCTTTTGTATAAACTGTCCATGAGTTTATCACTGTTTCATAATTGACTGTACTATAGAGCTTTAACTTAACTAACTTAAGTATACAAAAGTATTAGCATCAAAATATACTTGAAGTACAAAAAGTAAAAGTACTCATTCTGCACAATGGCCCTTTTCAGAATCATACAACGTAGAATTATCTGCCAATTTGTACTTGGAACGTAACTCAAAAGTAAAAAGTACTCGTTATGCAGAATGGATCTTTCCACAGTATGATTTTATTATGGTTATTATTTCACCCTTTCTTCATACATGTAAGAGCATTTTAGTTTTGTAGTTTGTCAATATGGACTCCATGTAGAGGCTTGAGTAGATGAGTAATACAGTACTGCATTATACCGTATCAGCATTTCAAGTGTTTTTAAATGTACAAAGCAACTGTGAGTGTTAATTTAAATGTGGTGGAGTAAAAAGTACAATATCTGCCTCTGAAATGTAAATACTAATGTAAAGTACAAATATGTCAAACAAGTACATAAGAACAATACTTGAGTACATGTACTTAGCTATTTCCCACTGCTGCCCTTACAGAGGGCATCATCAATGTAAACATTTAAAACATACTTAAATGATTTAATGTTTGTTTTTGTTCCTTCTGTTTAGCTCACAAATCTGTTCGCAGGATGTTTCGAGGGTAAGCTCTGTTACTTACTGTTTATATCAACGTGAGAATTAGATTTATAGGAAAAGTAATGGATATCGTATATATACTGTATTGTAATGTACTGTCTATCTTTCTGTCTTTCTAAATATGTGTATGCCAGTTGCAGTGAGGGGGCACTTGTTTCTGTAATGTGTACAAAACCTAAATAAGAATATAAAGTATTGCGTATATTTTAAATTTAAAGGACCTGCTGTCAAATAAATTGTTTATTTTAAATAATCAGTTCATCTGTTTAATCAAATCCCTTGACTTATCATTTGATGTACAAAATGTTAGATGTTAGTGAGACATAACCATTACTACTGTATATCGCCACGATGATGCGTTTTTACAGCCTCAAAACTGATTATTAGAAATTCCCAATGATATAATGGGTTAAAGCAGAGTGATGTTATAAGCTTTTGGGGCAGTATTCCTAGGAGCTTTACATAATAATAACCAGGTGTGGGAGCGCTACTTACAGAGGACATATTATGCACATTTTCAGGTTCATTTTTGTATTTTGTGCCTCTTGATTACGTTTTTTTGTGACTAAAATCTTTACATTCAACCCGTGTAGAAACAGGTCTCAGTATCAGCCCAGACGTGACGTGGACTACGACCAAGCTCCGCGTGTTTGGCACGACTGAATCTTTCCAAAAGCAAAAACATTTGTATGGAGGCACTTGAGATTTTGTGATTTTGGGCACTGATCCAATTGGTTTTGAAAAATGTAAAACATTGAATACTGTCCTGCTGAATAAAGCTTTGATAGAAAAAGTCATCTCTGCTTTGTCGCTCTATTTTAAGTTCCTGTAACTTTATATCAACATTGTTTTTTAATGTTTATATTAGCGTTTGTAGATCTGAAGGAAGTACATTTATGAAATAATACGAGATAATTACTTTAACAATGTCTGTTTCTGAGTGAAATTGTGTCTCTGAAAAATTACCTTTTTTTAATGTGATCTAATACAAAACGTATGATTCCTAGTCACTGTGATGCATGGACTTCACAGACACCGCATGCATGGTTAGTGTTGAAAAATGCACAATGTGGTTTTATTTATATGATATTATTTTGTAAGATATACGTGAAAAACTATTTCTCGAAGCCTGGTTACACAATATTTTTAAACCAATACAATTCTTAGTATATGTAAAAGTTACTGAAAACAATGATAATGTGAACAATTAATGTTTAACAATAAGATATATTTAAGTTCATTTTGTTGGTGTTATTTCACAATTACACACACACACACACACACACACACACACACACACACACACACACACACACACACACACACACACACACACACACACACACACACACACACACACACACACACACACACACACACACACACACACACACACACACACACACACACAGGTGATCGGGGATGAGTCTGTTGTCATCGTTCCACAGAACTTGATATTGCAAAATTCAGTGTTGTGAAATATAAGCTAAATATATGTAAAGTTCCACCATACCTTTATAAAGACACAGGTTAGACAGAGAGATTCACATCACTTCAAGATCTCACTTTGCACTCTTGACAAGCCTCTTGGTTCAGACTCTCAATCAGGTGAAATATTTTACATTTGTTATTTAAGGAAGTCTTTGGGATTTGACATTGCATATATACTCTGACTTATAGCTGTAGTAAATTGGTGGATGAAATAGTTTGATTGAGTGACACATGTTGTGTTTTTGTTTTTCAGGATGAAGTGTGCTATGATGTTCCTGGTGTTGACGCTGGTGGTCCTCATGGCTGAACCTGGGGAGGGATTTTTCCATCATATCCATCAGGCAATTAAAGGTAAAGTCACATTGTGTGTCCACTGAGAGTAAATGTATTGCTTTGGCGTTTTAGTCCATTCTAACATAAAAAAGCAAAAGTCTTTGTGGGAATTTTGGACCCGCCACAATTTGGTTCCAAACTAATGCAGAAATCGTTGTTACGTCGCATCACTTAAAGAGGCTCCATAATGCTTTTTGGGGTTTTTCCCTTGTGTGCTACTCTCTCTTCCAAATCAAATATTAGAACTCCAATATAATAATGAATGTTTATAAAACGGCTTATAATAAATCATAATGCACAGTATCACAAAGAATAATGCATCGCACTAAACGTTTTTTTCTCTCTTTTTTAATTAGCTTTCAAAAGACTCCATGGGTAAGGTATTTTTCTTGATATTTCAATTAAAAGTGCTTTTGATGCATGATTTGTTTTATTTTTGTCTAAACTCTACGGATCTTTTCTCTCTCTGCACCAGAATATTTTCCGGGGAAGAACTTGAAGCGATGAGAGCGCAGGAAGCGATGGAACAACGTGCGCTCCAACGAGAGAACGACTTTGCCTGAGTCCATGATGGTCCATCTGATCAAACAAATGCTTTCTTCTGCTTTTTTCTTCAACATAAAAATGTAATCAACCTATCTGTTTTAAATTGATCTATTTGTCATTTGGAATAAATCTGCATTGCATTACAAAAGTCATCTATCTCTTGTATTATTTTAAAGGAAAAATCTAATTAAATCAGGATGGAAATGATGTGAATTGTGTGTTATGGCATTAATACAATCCCAACCTAGTTAAAGACATGAAACACATTACAGGTGAAACATTACAGATGAAATTGGTCTAAAAATCATTCAGGTCAGAGTCCATGACTGCACCTATTTCTCTCATTTTCTGTTGTTTTTAACGTTGCCAACTGAAGCTCAGCGCTGGCTTTTATTTGTTCCTCATTGATTCCAAAAACAATTACCTCAGTTTTATCTTTTTAATTTAAGAAAGATGGACACATTCCATCATTGATTTCTTCAATGCACTTACTCAGTGTTTGAATTGGATCATAGTCTCCTGGTGAATTTAGATGTTAAAGAGAAGAGGCCCCGGGATGGGGCCTTGAGGAACCCCACATGTCATATTTGTCAACTCAGATGTGTAGTTACCTATAGAAACAACGTTTTTCCTGTCCCTAAAGTAGGATTCGAACCAATTTAGAACCACCAGATTCAGAGACAGTTTCATACCACAGGCAATAAGACTGCTAAACAACTGAACTTTGAAACAACATCTGTTTAACACCTGAACTGTTGAAACAACATCCATAACATTCATCTGCTACTTAGTAATTTTGTATCTATTTATATAATATATCATTCCAATAACTTGCATATAGACTCTTATTGCACTATTTCACTATTTCACTTTTTTAAACTATTTTTCTTTTGTATTTACTATATTACTATTTACTTGCACTATATTTTTCTGTTATCTGTTTTATTGTGTTGCACTGTTGGAGAAGCCTGTGACCTAAGAATTTCATCAGCATAACTACACCAGGGATCACCAACTACATTTGTCCAAGGGCCAAAATGTATCCAATAGACACTTTCGCGGGCCAGCGATTTTTATATAGCCCAGAATTTTGAAGTTGTTGACCGGGGGGGGGGTGCTAGTGGAGCACGCTCAGGTACTGCGGAGCGCATAAAGCTTAGCAGACTCTTCACGCTAACGAAGGATCACTTCTAGGCTACTGTCCGGCAGCTCCTGCCTCTCTGCAGTAGCGTGGCGTGGGGAAAAAAATAGGGGAAGCCAATAATACGTCCTTTTTTTGGGTCGGGGGGGTGGGGGTGTGTGTGGTGGTCAATGTAATAACATAACCAGATGAGTGATTACAGCGGCCGGTATCATTTTACACACATTTGTATCATACAGATGCAGGACTTACACACGCCTGTTATCTAACCGACAGGTCCGCATGCACTCTCCAGCCCAAACTCTAATAAGCATTAATTCACAAACTAAATCAGGAGAGCATAACGTTTACGTCCGATTCGCTCCTTTTTTCCTCTCTGTACACAGCTCCAGTTTGGGCATTGGCCTGTCATCAGATTTAATTTTTAGTTGCTGCTGTAGCTGAAGTTTAGTACAATCATTTTTGATTAAATACTCCAAATCTCCACCCTCCATAATTGCACTTGCTTCAGTTGCTTGCTACTTTCTAACGGCGGTGAGAGTGGTGCAGTGACACTATCTATCTATCGATTCGATTTATGATTCGAAAATTATAAAAGTAGGGTAGACATGTGGATATTATCCAGCTGAACAAAACGTGTGTTTATCTAACAGGTTCGTTTTCCACAGACCTTATTTCCAGCTATTTTCCAAAATCCTATGGAGAAATCCCATTGCTTTTTTGTCGAGGGAACCCGAGCGCAGCTTACTTCCGGGTTTTAGGACGCGTCACTGCACCACTAAGTTGATGCGATTTGATTGGATTGTGAGGCAAGGGAAGCCAGCCGCCTCTGGCTTCCCTTGGCATGGGCCCAACCAGAGCGCTGGGCGCTGGGCCCAACTAATCACAGGTTGGCAGGGGCATGACGTGAGCCTCGTCTGATTGGTCAATCCCTCCATTTTTCCTCACCAAGGGAAGCCAATTTCGGCTGGCCTCCTCTCGCAACAGCGAGTGCAATCTCCTTTTCACCATAACATCTAGAGGGGCGCTGTTTCCCTCTTTGTAAAATACTCAATGAGAATGGGGGAGAGATGGGCCGGCAGCAACACACAGCAAAGAAGAATTACCGAAACTAAACAAAGTGTTTTTATTTATTTATTGAAATTATAACTACAATCCGAAAAAACAGGGGAAGCCTGGCTTCCCTTGGCCTCCAGGAGAAAACGCCACTGCCTCTCTGTTGGACTCTGTCGCAGCGGGGCTACTGCTGTGCTGCGGAGCGCATAAAGCAGACTCTTCACAACGAAGGATCACTTCTTCTTCAAGGCAGGGAAGGTTTCGCAGTACGCAGTCTACTGTCCCGCAGCTGCTGCCTCTCTGTTGGACTCCGGTACTGCACATTACTCACGAGACGTTGTAAAAAAAAAAAATGAGTGGGGGGCGAACGCACTAACCACTCCGCCAACGCCAGTCACCCCCCGTCGTGCGGGCCGGATGAGAATGTCTGGCGGGCCGGATGTGGCCCGCGGGCCGCCAGTTGGTGGTCACTGAACTACACTGTAGCTATGTTTGTATGACAAAATAAAGAACCTTGGTGCAGAAAGTTCAAACCAGCTTTCCAGTCCGTCTTAATAAATTAATGTGATTTATGTAACACAGAGAAATGTTAGTGTGCACCCACATGCCGTATATTTCTGTCTATGTGCATTCACAATACCGATGCACAACCATGTGATCTTTTTACCAAACTTATTTGTTTTTATTGTACATTTGTTGTAATGTTGTGCTAACCATTGCTCTAATTATAATACATCTGCAAAGCAAAATATGTCTCATTTGTTTTATTCAAAAGATAATTCTGAATTAATTAATTTTAACTTAATTCAGACAACATTGAACAAATAAAAAAATGCTAGGCTTTCTTATCCATTCCTCTAGGGCAGTGTTTCTCAAACTTTTTCATACCAAGGACCACTTAACCAATAAAAAAACACTCGCGGACCACCTAACTCCACAAATATCCAAAATCACATAGTTTTTCTAGAACAGATTACAAATCGCCTGAAAATGTAACAAACAAGTGGCAACATGTGTGATGAAGGTGTTGCGCTGGGCTATATCATGCAATCGTTAAAAACGCAAGCTCGCTCCATTGCGGAGATACTCCCGCGAGAGTGCGGAAAACTTTAATTAATTAATTAATTTCAAATGTGACATTTTACCAATATACTCACGGACCACTAGTGGGCAGTAATTGCAGAGACGGCATTTAACCCTTCACATTCCAACAGAAACTGAACAGGCAGTTTCGAAGGATTTATTTCTTTGGAAAATGTATTTTAAATACAATTAAATCAAGTTATTTAGGTAAAACTAATGAAAAATTTTACAAAAAAAATATATAAAAAATAATATTTTAAAAAATGTTTTTTTTTTTTATGTTTTCTAATATTATTTTTTAGAATATCTTAGGCCCTCTGTGAGGACCTCACTCCTCTATCTAACCAGGGATGGAGGCAACCAACGATCTGAGCAATACATGGACGACAAATGATTTGCTCTGAAGACTTTACAGTGTTGTGCTTCGCAATGCAGGACAAATGGATAAACTAACCAGCAATCTCAAACTCTATCAGTTTGACCAAGTACTGATTGGTTTTTAAAAATGTGAAACGGCTAAATGCTAATGCTAACTCATGAATAAAACTGCAATATAAAAAGTCCAACTCAGTTCTTGTGGTTTTATTTAACATTTCCTATTATTGTAAAGAGCATTTGATATATTTTCTATTGCAAGAATGTTTGTTGTACTAAACTTATCTCTTGTTTTAATTTTCATTTGTGCCTGTTTTAAGCAGTGTAAGTTTACAAAGGAGACAATTACACCATGTTACACCAATATTACACCCACATTACACTGTTTTTAGACCAATATTACAACCAAGCCAACCCAGCTATTGTACGCCAATATTTCACCTTAATTACACAGTTGTTTCAACCCATATTACACTGTTATTATTCCCATAGTACACATTAATGCATCCGTATTACACCACCATTGTTACACCTGTATGGCACGCATTATATACCCAAGTTACCCCCATGTTATACTGTTATTACCTGCCTGAAAAGCTTCCATTGGACTCCTTTATTTACTTCAGTAACATAGTGACATCACTATGTAACACTGGCACTTCGATTGGCTAGCCCTCCAGCACATTGTAGGTAAAAGGTTAAGGGGCGGGACAATCACAACAGAGCCGGCCAGCTAACCAATCAGAGCAGACTGGGCTCTGGTTTCAGACAGAGGGTGAAAAGAGGTGCTGCAGCACAGGCAGTATGAGAACAATAAAGAGCTTTTTGAACATTAAAGCATTGAGACATGTCCCAGTAGAGGCACAAAGTATTAATATGAAACCTGGAAACGACCATGACTTGTCTCCTTTAAGTTACCCCTTCCAACCCTGGTAACAATTAGAATAGAATATATCTTTATTGTCATCATACAAAGTACAACAACATTTGTTTGGCAACTCTCACTGCAGTAAAAAATAGACACAAATAAAGAAATAAGAGTGGTAAAAGCAGAGGTAGTAGCGATGACAGTGCAACGAGATAAAATTTGATGTCAATGTGCATATTTACACTTACAGTCTAAAAACGTTAAATGTGCAAAACTGCATAAATGTAGTTCATTTCTAACTGTGTGTTCATAAAGGGTTATAGTAACCAAAGGATGCAAGTAAAATAGCCATATATATTTCTAAATAGTGGTGGTTGCAGTTATTATTATTATTATTATTATTATTATTATTATTATTATTTTTATTATTATAAAAGGTTCATTGGAATAATGCCCCAACAGATTGAGCCCTCCTGGTGTAAACCTCCAGCCTCCTCCCTACACCAAGTCCAGGCAGCATGAGGTGTCAAAGATAGGGATGATGGATCCCTCTTACTGTCGCCTGAAGAAAACCTAAAGGGCATCACGGTCCAACCCTGAAAATAACACCCGAATCTCCCTCATAGAAAAACAAACACACACCGACCGAGCAAGCAAAGTTTGTTTTGGCCGGATGGGGCTTTGCTTAAAACACATCGATTGGAAATGAGATGTGGTCAGAGGACGTATGAGGTTAGAAAGGTATGTTTGTGTGTGTCTGTGTGTGTGTGTCTGTGTCTGTGTCTGTGTCTGTGTCTGTGTGTGTGTGTGTGTGTGTGTGTGTGTGTGGTGTGTGTGTGTGGTGTGTGTGTGTGTGTGTGTGTGTGTGAGGGTCACCCGTGTCATTGGTTGTTTACCTAGAGGCTATTGCTGGTCTCACACACAAGCCCTACCCAGACAGAGATGTGTGGTAAATAATAGAGGAGCTATGACAGTGGGCAGACACACAAACACAGAGCAGCATCAAGGTTAAAGATGGGTGTAATGGGAGAGCTCTTTATCGACACGTCATTAATACATGAGGAGGGGGGGGGGGTGGAGAGAAAGTCATACAGGCAGCGAGGATCCTGACATCTGCATATCAAATGTATGAGAGGTCTGTATGTCTGAATGACAGCTCAGTTAAAATGATTTCAGCCGCATAGAGTCAGGTGACTCCCCTCACTAACTCACATTACAGACTCAGAAATCATATATGGTTGTTAATCCAATGGGTGAAGTTTAGGTCCTAACAATACAATACAGGCCTCAGAGTCTCCGAGGTAAGATCTCCTGTGTCTATTATTGCTGTACATGTTAAACAAGACAGATTATAGATACAGCATCTACACATCTGTGCCAAACA
Source organism: Dissostichus eleginoides (assembly GCA_031216635.1). Lineage (NCBI taxonomy): Eukaryota > Metazoa > Chordata > Actinopteri > Perciformes > Nototheniidae > Dissostichus > Dissostichus eleginoides. The sequence continues at coordinate 23,981,058 of CM062281.1, read as the reverse complement.
ACTTGATGAACAAGAAGCTCTTTGGCCTGAAAATAAACACATACTGAGGGATAATAATACAAATTATGTTATTATGACAAACCCTTGACTAGTGGTGGAAGCCTTGTACTTGTACCCTAGTAATTTTACTCTAGTACTTTACTTAATACAATTATGAGGTACTTTACTTACCATGATAAGACTTTTGGTATTTAAAGTACATGTTGCTAATACATTTGTACTTTTTATTTATTTATTTGTAATGCTGGTGGTCGAATATCAAAGTACTTTTCCACATTTGTCATCAAAATACAAAAGCGTCATCAATTTCTAGAGAGGGACAGAAAATTACGCATTTGTGATCCAAGCAGTGTACAGTTATGACATCCATGAGGTAAAAGTTATCATTATAAGACAGCTAAAATATATTATAAAATATAATACAGTAAAATAAAATAAATTGGAGAAACTCACGGTAGAAATGAAGACCAAACTGTGTTTATGTTATGAAAACTGAGCACCGTGATCCTACATTGAATGATATGTTGATTAATGATAAATTAAGCAAAAGGCAACTTCTTTTTATACTAAATGGTTACTTCAGTCATTTATCCAGCTAAAATAACAACATTTCAAGTCGTTAATATGATTGTTTCAAACGAGATGTTGTCAATCATATGGAGAATAATGGTGAGTTCAGTGACTACAATAAAATGAAAAAAGCCCCCCAAAAAAATGTTCTTGTCCTGCAGTGGCCTCCTAAAACACGGCTGCTGCGAGAACTTAGATAGAGCAAACAAGAAGGAAGAAATAAATGTGTGATCAACCATCAAAAGCTTCAGGACATGAACACAACAACAAGATTCCTCCAGTTTCTCTCACTTATGTTATTGTCCCCCTCCTCTCTAACTCGCTTCAAAATCCTATCAAACAAGAAAAGGGTTTTTCTTTTCAGAGCAAACTAAAGTATTTTTTTGTATGCATAAATGCAAAGACTGTATATAATAAATAGTAAATAATAATTATAAATATTAAATGTCCTTGACACAACAGATTCATTGCATTTTCCTATTTCTGTCATTTAAAAGTTAGTGTGATCGCTTATCTGTTTTTACATTGAAATATTAACTATACAATGAAAACAAATGTAATATGTCTCTTTAAATACTAAAAAACAATATTAAATTTGACAATTATTTGTATATTTGTATTATTTCTTGTTTAGAGAAAATAAATCGTATTGACACACTGATGATGGACACACATAGCCTTTAACTTTAACTTAATATTTGTATTCATTGAAGGTCAGAGGACTTAATACAATTACTTTAAAATGATCCAGAGTGTACAGGATTGTTTTTTTTAAATGTTAATGATTTCTTAACTTTATTTCTTTATATATTTTGACAATGATTACTTTGTTTGGAGGTGAATCAGAATAGTATAATGCTCTGTGCTGCTGATATCAACACTTGACAACCTAATAACACAAAGTCACATTTTTGCAGAAGGCTTAAATACAGTTTGAGTAAACTAATATTTAAGAGAAAGGAAAAGTGAGGGCAGGGAAAATATTGTAAGAAAAACAATAGAAGCATGCCAGGTTAAAAATGAGAAGGTGGCTATAGGATCACGTTTCAATCCCCCTACATTGGTTGGTGTGTGTGTGTGTGTGTGTGTTTGTGTGTGTGTGTGTTAAATGCACTGATCAATATGGTGGATGTCACAGATCTCCCAACTGGTCGAATGCTGATACAATCCCCCGAGGCAATTACTGCTCCCTCCCTCTGCTTCAGTCTTTGTTTGCTCATCTTTTTATTTATTTTGATAGCTCCTTGCTTTTTCTCCACACAGAGCCGCAGAAAATCAGACAGTTTGACGGGTCGGACGGCTTAGGAACAGACGGAGACATTAAAGAGAGACAGGCAAATAGGCAGAAAAACAACAGACAGACGTACACAGTGGATATCAATAAACATATCAAAAAGATGTTATCGTTGCCGTGCAAATGTTCTCTGTTTGCTGCCTCAACGACCAATAGACAGCCTCTCACTCAACTATTATCTTTTAGACATAATGATTTTTAAATATGACCAATTTTGCGTTATATCTTGGCCGTCCTATATCTTTAATGCTTATAAATATTTACTTGAAACTCTCAAAAAGACACTTTCTGTTGAGCCGGTGAATCAAGCACAACATTGATAATTAGCTAATTAGGTACATTTGCTAATTCTAGGCGGTAAAATGGGAGATTTGTAGTTTCTGCTCTGTTTAATATCACAAATGTTATCTTTTACACTTAGGATTTGGTCTAAAAGACGGTGTAATGTCTTTAAGTTGACTCGTTTTACAACTATCTCCTTTTCATACTGTGCGAATACTTTCCTTCATTTCTAACCTGCGATGGGAGACATTTGAAGTGTGGTCTATTTCAATAGGGAAACAAGGGTGCACATGCAATACATCAAGCTGCATTTTACGAGATAAAATTCAATGTTTTCTCTTATTTGACAAGCATCATAAATAAATGACAATGCACTGTTGCATAGCTGTTTGTTTTAGTGTTCTAAATTACTGTCCACGTCACTTTTTTAAGGTGGGTGCATTCTGTGGAGTTAAATATAGACAGTTTGTTAAATGCACTTTTCTTGAGCTGCTGAGTACAAGCAAAAGCATCCTTGAGAGAGTTACAAATCGAGGCACAATCACACACACATGTGAACACATATACAGCCCCCCCGCTGAGTAAATCCATTAAAAGTTGAAGGCTTGTTTTGATTCTGCTCTCTGGTTTGACGGAGCTTGGTGTCACCCTGCAGGAGGGCGGTGTGCAGCTGAGTCTGCTGACTGTCAGATCTAAACATGACCCAGTGAGCCAGCAGAGGGCTGTGTTCTGCTTCATGTGTGAGCGTTGTCTAATGTGTATTCATGTGGCACATCTATAGAGACAGTTTAACACGCTGTTAGTAGTGTCCAAGCAGTGAAAGCAACACATAAGCTCCAGTCCACTGCTCAGGACACAATATCTAAAAAAAATATACTTTTAGTTCAGCCATCACACTGCAGGTTTAATAAAAGTTGTGAAATAAAAGCACCTTTGTGTGCCATACGTGAACAGGAGGTGGGGAACATGTAATGAGCTCATTGGCCTTTAACCCTGCAACGTTGTTGGGAAAATACTGAATGTACTCTTCCAATATCAGAGTACACATGATAACAAAGGTATCCCAACTGTAGCTGTGTACATGACAGGATGTATGATTACCTAGAAGAGCATCAGGACTGTTTTAGGCATATGATAGCTATGTGATTAACATGATGATTCAGCCTTCCATTCTTGAGAGGATCACAAATACATGGATCCTGAGATTTAAGCTCAAGCCGGTGAGGAGTGAGATTTTTCTAACAAACGTCAATGTATGTTTACTAAAAGTTCCTATTTTAATCAGTGAATCAAAGGTCTGATCCTATGTTTTCTGCAGTGTCTTTGGGCTTATCACACAAACAAACATAATAGGAGGGTTAAATGAGACGCATATGGAAATGAGCACAAGATATAAAATGACATTTATTTTTTAAATCAAATAGCTATTTCATTATGAATGCCAAACACCAATTCGACTTTGTAAAATATGAGATTTTTGGGTTATTGCTCTGTTTAATACGACACATGTAATGTTATAATTTTGGATTTGGACAGTCTGAAACCAGAGCCCAGTCTGCATCTGATTGGTTAGCTCGCCAGCTCTGTTGTGATTGGTCAACAACTAAGAATGTGTGGGAGAGAAACCTATACAACACACTAAATGAAAGGGAAAACCACAAAAAGCATAACAGGGCCCCTTTTAGCACATGTTTTAAAATCTATGTTCAAGGTCACCTATTGTGCAAAATCGACTTTTTCATGTCTTGTATACATCAACATGTGTCCCCTCTGTGTAAAGAGATTCTGAACGTTTCAGCAAAAAAAATTCTCTCAGCTTTTGTCCTGATCCATTTATATAAAAACCTGTCTGAAAATGAGCTGATCAGATTTTGGCCACTTTATGATGTCATAACGATTTCTTGGCTTGTGTAACCATTAGCCAATCACCAACCAAGGTAACCCCCCCCCCACCCTATCACCTGAATCTCCTCCTAGAGCACCATTGTGTTCTTTTTAACCAAATCTCTCTCAGAGGGGCGTGGGGAGGGGCTCCTTATTTTCATCTAAAGTAACAGACAGAGAATCAGCACTTTTGAAACAGGGCTGAAACAGAGGGGATTATGGGATGCTGCAATGATCTGTTTGGTGTTTGGAGCCAAACACTTCAGAGACATGTTCTGTATATATCTGAGACCTATAATATATTGATGAAAAACAGTATAATAGGGGACCTTTAAAGGTTTGGGGCGCTAATTTAGGAAACTCTCCTGTGGGTCGTACAACAGCGGAGGAACGTATGTGGTCTTATGGGTTGGAGGATTTTTCTTATGTTAACCTCGATTAAAAAAAAACAAAAGTGGCCCCAGTTAGATGATAAAGTGCCTTAGTGAGACATAAAAGAGAAACACTGAACACACAGAGAGAACAAGACTAACTCCTTTTCTTCTCTGAACGAACCAAATCCATACAGAGAGAGAAAGAGCTGCTCAGAAACAGCTGTGATCCCGGTGTCATGCCGCCTGATCTCGTTAGAAACCTCATTACATGTAGCAAACGCCACATGGCAGATGTTTTAATCCAAAGCTCATGAAATGGGAGACAGTTACAAATCGGGGTTAAGACCTGCAGCTTCACATGGCAGGATTAAACCACTGAAACATAGCAATCATAACATGAACCCCCCCTGTTGAATCAAAACGAGTACTCAGGAGGATTCAGATTGGATTAAAGCATTTCTACTGTAGTTCACTTGTGCTTTAAATGTACAATGAGATAATATATTCAAGGTTTTAAAACTCTATGTAGCAAATTTGGGAACTTAAACTTTGTACACCGGAGTGAACAGAAATAAAAGTTAAAATTAAATGTGTTCATACCATTGAGTACAAACTAAATGTACAAATGCAGAGCGATTAATGGACGGAAAGAGGCAGGGAGAATATGGATTTGGCGTGATTAAGACATCATGGGGATCTGAAATCTTTTTTTATACGTGATAACAATTTCTTGGAAGTAAAACCTTTTTTTTTTTAATATGAAATATATATCAAAATACATTTCCAGGTTTTAGTTTCCTTCCTTAAACCTCCACATTATACGCCTAAATATTATACCGTAAATTATGATTTAAGGCAAGGCAAGGCAATTTTATTTATATAGCACTTTTCAGCACGTGGCGATTCAAAGTGCATTACAGATTAAAAACATAAGACATTTAAGAACAAATGCAGCATAAATACATTATTAAATGGCATTTAAAAACAGGCATAAAAAGCAAAGATAATGAAATAAATAAATAAATAAACACAGCAGGTACAGAATACATGACTAAAAAGGCATACTGTAGTGTGAGTATGGGCAGCTCAATTAAAAGCAGCGGCAAATAGATGCGTTTTTAGTCTGGGTTTAAAAATAGGAAGTGTTTCGGCGGACGTGCGCGATTTGGGCAGATTGTTCCAGATAGTTGGGGCATGATAACTAAAAGCTGCTTTTCCATGTTTAGTTGTTATTCTCGGAACAGAGAGCAGACCCGACCCAGAAGACCTGAGACTCCTGGATGCTTCATAGTGATGGAGGAGGTCGTCTCTATACCTCGGTCCTAAGCCATTTAGTGATTTAAAAACTAGCAGTAGTATTTTAAAATCAATTCTTTGGTCGACTGGAAGCCAGTGTAATGATCTCAGAACCGGAGTGATGTGATCCACTCTTTTAGAGTCAGTGAGGACTCGAGCAGCAGCGTTCTGACTCAGCTGCAGCTTTCTGATGGATTTTTTAGTGAGCCCTGTGAATACACTATTGCAATAGTCAAGTCTACTGAAAATAAAAGCATGGACAAGTTTTTCTAAATCCTGTTGCGACATTAGTTTTTTAATCCTTGATATGTTCTTCAGGTGATAGTATGCAGACCTAATAACTGTTGTAATGTGACTGTTAAAATGCAGGTCTGAGTCCATCACTACACCTAGATTTCTAGCTTTATGAGTTGTTTTGTAGTCTGCCGACTGAAGCTCTGCGATTACTTTTAATCGGTCCTTCTTTGCTCCAAAAACAATGATCTCAGTTTTTTCTTTGTTCAATTGGAGAAAGTTCTGAGTCATCCAGTCAGTGATGTGCTCAATGCACTTGCTCAGTGTTCTAATCGGAGAGTAGTCTCCCGGTGTAATTTTAAAATAAATCTGGGTGTTGTCTGCATAGATGTGATAGCTTAGATCGCTCTCTTTTTAATAATTTCAGCCAGAGGTGGCATATAGATATTAAAAAGCAAAGGTCCTAAGATGGAGCCTTGAGGAACCCCGCATGACATATTTATCAGGGTTGATTTGTAATTGCCTATTGAGACAAAGTTTGTTCTGTCCTTTAAGTAGGAGTTAAACCAATGATGATGATTTTTAAAAAGTTTTTCTATGTAGAAATTCAGCATTTTCTTCCATTATTTTTGAAGGATGTGATCAGAACACAACATTAACGATTACAACTTAAATTACATCCCAAAATGTGGCATTAATTACTCTGATTTAACCACAGAAATGGAGGTGTTAATGAAAAAAAACATGGCAAACAACTGCCTTTTTATGTAAATCCCCAAAAGAACTTCATGAAAAAACTAAGTAAGTGCTATAGTAAGATGATTGAGGTTGTGATTAAATGATAAATGAACACACAGACTCCGGCTGTACAGACAGTATGAGGTGAGGGAATTTTAGTGTCACCACAAATAAACCAGCTATTAAACACTTAACAGATTCCTACATGGATGAATGACAGTGTATATTCAGGGCAGATTTCCTTTCACTCCCTTCATTCTCCCCACACAGTAAGATGAGACGTGTGGGTTGAGGGGGGGCAATATTAGTTAAGTATTTATTTACAGATCCTGGCGGAGCTGTCCCGTGAATAATTCATCTTCCATGCTCCGAGGAGTCTGTTGACAAGACAGCCTGACGCAGGAGAAAGGAAATCAATGCAGCTATGATGGGCAGCAGACTCCTGCATATCTGCCTCTGACCTGAGCACTGTGTGTGTGTGTGTGTGTGTGTGTGTGTGTGTGTGTGTGTGTGTGTGTGTGTGTGTGTGTGTGTGTGTGTGTGTGTGTGGTTACAGTAGTTACAATACCACCCTATGTAAAGTGATCAGGTCTGCTGATCTGAGTGAAACAGAGTCCGCTGAGGGCAGACATGCCTCAGGGAAATGTCCTCTTCACGTTCCTCCTGTTATTCGCTGTAGACAGTAACTCTAGCATGCTGCCACACCTGAGCCTCCATTACATAGAGCAGAAGGCTGATGTGATGTACAAACCACTTAAAAGATAATGGATCTGATAACGTGACTTTTACTTAACATTGCACACCTGCTTTTCCAGTTTCTGCATCCAAAAGACTTCAGGTTTTGGAAATATGACGGTATATAACTTGCAGCAGTAGACATGTGTCCAATAGTAGAGATTAAGCACCGCAGTTATTATTCTCGCGTGATCTTGTGGTTCTCATGGATATTGCAAATCTAGCTGCCTCAAAAGGTGACAAGACAAGTGGGGACATCCCAAGATGAGGGAAAACTCTGATGACTGTTTTTTCTTTTGGTATACTCTAAGACTGGAGCCACATGAGAGCAGTAACGCAAACGAACCGAATTCGATATCAAAAAAGTCTTCCGTCCACACGCAATAGGCACCAGAAATGTGTCCGTTCACACAAGACCGTTCGAAAGCGCTGGAGACGCTGTAGTACATATGCCGGGCCTGTAAGTGGCGCTGTACTTCTGCCACAAAATACAACAAAAGCAGCGAAGAAGACTTCCCTTGCATGGTTGCCATGGTTGCCATGGTTGCCATGGTTGCCCTTCTGTTTATTCTCCGCGGTGGATGCTCTGGCTCTTTTTCTCCCTCCCCGAGGCAAGCGTGTGCTCCTGCTGTAAATCTCTCCGGTAGTCCACCAGCAGATGAAAAACACCCACCTCTCCGCCTCTTCCAAGGGACGAGGGGACCGTGCAGCAGAGTTTCTGTTAAAGTTTCAATCTTCCGGACAAAATTTGAAAAGTGCCGGTCAGAGGTCTTCTTTGTTATTTATTGAGCTTTAAAACAAATTGATAACGACTCTATATAATAATATAAGAATAAAAAACGGAGCCTCTCTTTTCCTCCCCCTCTTCTGACAGCCCAGCAGCTGATCTCTGAGCAGGAGAGGTGGGGAGAGGCGGGGCTATTGCATCATCGTTATCAGGAAATCATCGTATAGGCGTAGACACGGAGCCGTTTGGCCCCCCAGAGCGTTTCGTCCGCAGATCTACCCACCTTGGGACCCGTTATCGTTATCGTTATCTGCGTTTCCATGTCGGCCTCTTGTGGCCGAACCGCCTATGATAGAGAACTGTAGCGGATACGACCGTTACCGTTCTCGTGTGGCTGCAGCCTTAAAATACAAATTTGTGTCATTTTTATATTGCTTCGTATTGTACTGATAAAAGTCAGGCTGGTATATTTTGCACCTGTTTACCTAACAAAACTTTTGACACTTGAAACTTGTTTTCAGGAACCGTATTGCTTCCATTTAGTAAACAATGTAGTTTTACTGTTTTGACTCTTTTTAAAAATATGAAATATCGAATTGGTTCTTCTGTGGCCCAAGCTACCCCCTTACACTATGTTTTATGAAATCGGGACAATAGTTTTTCTGCTGACAAACAAGACAGACCATGACCTAACCTCCACGGAAGAATTAATCATTTCCAAGTTGCAACTAAACCATGAATAGGTCCAGACATCGTGACACTGAATAAAGGACTCAGTGGTGCTTAGAGAATATGGAGAATTTCCTTCCAAAATAACAGTATCAGTTTTTAGAGAAAACTATAAACACGACTTTAAATCAACAGTAAAATTCGACATTGTAGGACTCAATCTGGACATTCCTCTTTCTCCATATAGAGTAGGACTGTCAACTCCGGAGCACATAACCAACATACAATAAAATACTTTACTTCAGAGGTAATTGTTGTCGAAATATAAACAAATGTACTGTCACTATAATGCCGAATTCAATCCAATTACAATATTTCCCTGCCCTGAAAACAGTACCTATTACAATCTAAACCATGAGCTTTCCCTAATCCAGGTATTTTCAGTGTCTAAAAAACCAAACCTTTGCTAAATCATTACAAACATTTAGTTCTCAGTAGAGATTTGTTATGTTTTTATAAGGCGCAGGCACATCATGTTGGTTTACTGAAACATGCCTAAACATGACTCTCTAGAAATCATAGACAATGTTATCATTTCGTTAGATGACTTGTTGAGAATATGTATTTTTAAACGTGTGCTTTATCTTATTTTTCTCTGTACACAGTGTGTCCTCCTTGCTTAATCCCTTGTTGAATCTGTAACCACTTCTCTCCACCACTGTTTGTCTGTTCCCTATTTAACATCACTCAGTCAACGTCGCCCCATCCTTTAAGTCTCCTCGAGTAGAATGAAGACAAACTGTGGGGAGATAATTGGACGCTAACATGAGTCCGAGCGAGATGAATGAAGACAGATGGCGAGACTTTTTCAAGTATATCTCTCCTCCTCACAGGCAAACTCAACAATACAGCGAGTGCTTCTGGGCTGTTCATTGATTTGAGTAACAACAAGTAGAGCTGTCTCTTTATTCTACTTAAAACATATTTTCCTCCTTCTTAGCTTAACTTCTTATTGTCCCCTGTGCTTGTTCTTTGCCTTTTTTCTCCAGTTGCTGTTGACACATTTTAATGTTGCAGATCTACTTAACAGCTCTGGATATGAGAGCCCACTTTAAATAGAGCCTCAGCAGTACTGTCATTTTGTGGATGACACCAATAATATGATATCAGAAGGCAAGGCAAGGCAAGGCAATTTTATTTATATAGCACCTTTCAGCACGCGACAATTCAAAGTGCTTTACAAAATAAAAACAAAAGACATTTAAGAATAAATACAGCATAAACACATTATTAAATGGCATTTAACAACAGGCATAAAAAAGCAAAGATAATGAAATAAATAAATAAACACAGCAGGTACAGAACAGCTCAATTAAAAGCAGCGGCAAATAGATATGTTTTTAGTCTGGATTTGAAAATAGGAAGTGTTTCAGCGGACGTGCATGATTCGGGCAGTTTGTTCCAGATTGTCGGGGCATAATTGCTAAACGCTGCTTTTCCATGTTTAGTTCTTATTCTTGGAACAGAGAGCAGACCCGACCCAGAGGATCTGAGACTCCTGGATGTTCATAGTGATGAGGAGTCGTATATACCTCGGTCCTAAGCCATTTAGTGATTTAAAAACTAGCATAGTATTTTAAAATCAATTCTTTGGTCGACTGGAAGCCAGTGTAAGACTTCAGAACCGGACTGATGTGATCCACTCTTTTAGTGTTTGTGAGGACTCGAGCAGCAGCGTTCTGAATCAGCTGCAGCTTTCTGATGGATTTTTTTGTGAGCCCTGTGAATACACTATTGCAGTAGTCGAGTCTACTGAGAATAAAAGCATGGACAAGCTTTTCTAATCCTGTTGACATTAGTTTTTTAATCCTAGATATGTTCTTCAGGTGATAGTATGCAGACCTAATAACTGTTGTAATGTGACTGTTAAAATTCAGGTCTGAGTCCATCACTACACCTAGATTTCTAGCTTTATGAGTTACTTTGTAGTCTGCCGACTGAAGCTCTGCGATTACTTTTAATCGGTCCTTCTTTGCTCCAAAAACAATGATCTCAGTTTTTTGTTTGTTCAATTGGAGAGAGTTCTGAGTCATCCAGTCAGTGATGTGCTCAATGCACTTGCTCAGTGTTCTAATCGGAGAGTAGTCTCCCGGTGTAATTTTAAAATAAATCTGGGTGTCGTCTGCATAGATGTGATAGCTTAGATCGCTGTTTTTAATAATTTGAGCCGGTGGTAGCATATAGATATTAAAAAGCAAAGGTCCTAAGATGGAGCCTTGAGGAACCCCGCATGACATATTTGTCAGGGTTGATTTGTAATTGCCTATTGAGACAAAGTTTGTTCTGTCCTTTAAGTAGGAACTAAACCAATTTAGAGCTGTTGCTGAAACTCCCACCCAGTTTTCTAGACGGTCTAGCAATATGTTGTGGTCAACAGTATCAAAGGCAGCGCTGAGATCTAATAATACTAACACTGATATTCTGTCATTTAAGACCTTAACAAGATAAGTCTCAGTGCTGTGGTTTGGTCGAAAGCCTGACTGAAACACATCAAAACCGTCAGTTAAAAACATGAAATTACTCAACTGGTGAAAAACAACTTTTTCAATAAATTTGCTTAAAAAGGGAAGGTTTGATATTGGCCTGTAATTATTCATTACGGTTGTGTCTAGGTTATACTTTTTTAGGAGCGGTTTAATTACTGCAGTTTTCAGGGCCTGTGGAAATACACCCGAGTGGAGAGACTTGTTTACTATGTGTAGTGTATCTGAGGCCAAAGCAATGAAAAACAGTTTTGAAAAATCCTGTCGGAATAATATCAAGGCTACAGGAGGAGCAAACTCACGTGCAAACAAGGCACGTGAGTTGTTTTTATTTTTGGTAATGATGTCAGAGAACAACTATTGTCTTGCCTTTTTATTTCCTGATTATAGACGCAGAGTCTCTCTTTATATATTTCCAAGTGAACCTGGAGATTTGTTTTTCTCCACCTGCGTTCAGCTTTTCTGCACTCAGGTTTTGCTGTTCTCACGGTCATGGTTTTTCTCCATGGAGATATTTTCTTGCTAGATACTTCCTTTTTTTGAATGGGAGCAATGGTATCCATGACATTTGTTATCTTATAATTAAAATGATCTACTAGCTAATTTACTGAGTAGTTAGTAAGGGCAGTTGAGGGAGAAAAAATCTCCCTCATGGCAGTTGAGGGAGAAAAAATCTCCCTCAACTGCTTCTTCTTCAGAAGAAATAATGATTCCCTTAGCATGGCTTTTAAATGATTTTGAACCAACTTAAGCGGTGAGGATTTTTGCATTTCACAGAAACAAGCCTAACGGGAGCAATACTTGGCAAAAGCTATAGGGTCATTTAAATCGTATTGTCAATTTTTCACGTACAATGTGTTGGAGTGCTAGCCAATAGAAGCGAGAGTGTTAAATAGTGATGACACTGATGTTTAAAGTGATGTTCAAAAAGTAAACAAAGGAGTGCAATGGATGCTTAAAAACCTTTATAACACACAACAGGAAAGGGAACACCCTGAAAAGCATAATAGGGCCTCTTTAAAAATTATGATTGACATTATTGGATACAAAATGATAAATATCATTAATAGATTTGCCAGTACAAGCAAAATCTCCTTTCTTGTCCCAAAAAATTACAATAATGAGCTTGTTAAACCACCTATGTCCAGGTTAAAGTGCCTAAAAAAGCCAGAACAAAGGAAAAACAAAGACAAGGCCAGTCACAGAGTACTAGACACCAGTACATTTTTCAAGGTTTAAAAGGGCTGATTGAAATTATCAGCAGGCGTCCACACAGCCCTCCCTAACAACTCTGAAATGATGTTCCCAAGCAAAGATGCCAATTACCTCTCACCGCTGGAGAGGTAATTGTGCTGTGTGGAAAGTTTGTGCATAGCTGTGGTTTGACGCTTTCGCCATGACTCCCTGCCAGTGTGCACTTCTCTCCTACAATTAATCACAGATCACTGCTAAAACCAGAGGAAACATCCAGCAACTCATTCATCTTGTCAATAAAACAAGCACTATACAGTTCACATCTGTGGGCTCTTAAGGGACCCAATAATGGGAAAAATGTTGACATCAAGTTCTCCAAACAGAAGATTATGAGCCCAAAATAAACAATCTTAAAAAGTATTGTAGGTAAAGGATAAAAGGTATGTTCATAAATTGGTGGAATACAATTTTTTAAGGAATTTACACATCGCATAAGTATCTAGATGTAGATTCAATGTTCATAAATGGTGTGAATGGTTCGTAATTAATCAATTCATCGATGCTTTAGGGACTTCTCCTATACATAGATGTCATCCCTTAAATTGCTAGAACATTAAAACCGAAGACAATATTACAAAGGCTGAGGGTGTGTGTAATAAAAAGAAGATGGTTGGCATAATGTTGTTGAGAGGATCATGATAACGGGAAACTGGATCTTTAAGGTAAATTTAATCTTTTGTGAAATAAAAAAAATCCCACTGGCTTTAAACTGACTTCCCACCAGACTCAATATTAAACAGCTTTATGACTTTCTTCAAAAAATGTCAGCCGTCCCCTGGAGAATTTTAAACCCAGAGGATGGAAGAGATCCAAGAATGAGCCGGATTCACAGTTTGAAGGTATTTCGAATACAAGGAGACAATCCTAAACAAATAATTGAAGAAGATTTACATAGATAAACAGTCACAGAATCCTTTCATTTCTCCTTCTATCTCTTCTAATCAGGCTTTGATCAAAACTTGAACCAAATCTCCAGGGAAAAAGGCAAAAGAAAACAATTGCATTTCCATAGTGCTTTGACAACATTAGGAGTATCAAGATCCAGTTCCAAGTTACTGCATATTGTGTAAAAAAAGAAATGGAAAAATGCTGTTTATGTTTGGTCCATGTATTGTTTTAAGAAATACTACAGTTTCCTTATTGGTCCACAAAGATCTGATGTCCCTTGCATTGATTTTTAGTCTTTCCATTAAAGCTGAGATGTATGTAGTTTGTTTCGAGATAATATCACTTTGTTTTTTATTGATACATACATTTCAACCTCAGACACTCGTACAGTATAATGTATTTCTTTAGATGTTACATTACATTTCTATCATGTTTCAGGTCAAATCTACAAATGTAAAAAAACACAAATGTCAGCCGGTCTGACTGACACACACACACACACACACACACACACACACACACACACACACACACACACACACACACACACACACACACACACACACACACACACACACACACACACACACACACACACACACACACACACACACACACACACACAATTACCTATGAGGTATGAATGTTTTACGTGCCTGTGAAGTGTTTATTAGATTAAAAGTAATCCCCTTGAGAGCGGCAGAAAGCCTGTCACCTCCATCTGATCTCAAGGGAGGCCTGTTCAATACACATGCGCACACACACACGCACGTGCACACGCACAGACACCACACACACACACACACCTACATCTAACATACATGACAAAAGTCTCTGGATTACCTCCGAAGCACTCAACTGTGTCCATGCTTTACATAAATTGTGGTCAGGCTAAAAATAGCAACCATTATTTCAATTGTCAGTAAACAAATGTGCCCTTTGGAAACATTGGATGAACATGTCAGGGGGACAAAGGCCAAACTCCAAACAAGCCCTTGACTGGAGAGCTGGACCAACTGCAGATTGTATAATATTTCATATTTATAACCAGGAGAAAGTTAGCTTAGCACAGAAACTGAAAACATGGGGGAACTGCTAGACTGGCACTTTGGAAATGTTACCAGATCTGCCTAAAAGCATCTCTAAAACCTACTTATAAAGAAATCTAGCAAAGAAATATATCTTCAGGACAAAGAAGTCTTAATTTTCCACATTTTGTCTGGCCTTGGAAAAACAAATGTACTCTCGTAGGACTGTTTCTCATTACGAATTGTATCAATCCTCTCTCACTCACTCTCAGAAAAGTACATTTAACAGAAATGTCAAAGTATATCTTCAATTTAAACACTTTCTTTGTATTCCTTTGAAGCCTCAACAGTTTGTCAGCTAAAGCATGCTGGGAAAACAGCAAGCATCTGGTAAAGCTGAAACTTTAATTTGTCAGCATGTGACGAGCATAACTGTTGTCTTTGTTCTCGGCTCGTTTAAAGTACGTAGTGTGCGTCTCTATCAGTGTTCAACCTGTCCTCAGCTGTCTCACAGTTGTCAACATATACTGGTAATCACACAACAAACACATGTCATAGCTGTGTATTTAAAGAGCTGATCTTATATATGTTCAGCACGTCGCTCGGAAGTATGGCAAGCCGATTTAGCTTTTATTCATGTCTGGAGGATATCAAAAAATCTATTCTTACTAGTAATCATGTTTATTTCTGATATCAAAAATAGAATTTTAACTAGTTTGAATGTAAATTATTGATATCAGAAATTCAATTGTAACTAGTGAGATTTGCATCGTTTTTCTCATTCATTTCAATGGGAGTTTCTGATATCATAATTCAATTGTTGATATCAGAAATACAATTTGAACTAGTTCAAAATCCTTTTTTGAGATCAGGAATTCAATTGTAACTGGTTATAAATAAAAAATTGAATTATAACTAGTTACAATTGAATTCCTGTTATCAAAAAAGGATTTTGAACCAGTTCAAATTGTATTACTGATATCAACAATGGGCATTTCGACTAGTTGAAATTGAATTCTTGATATCAGAAATTGGTATTTTTACTAGTTCAAATTTAATTGCAACTAGTTCAAATTCCAACTCCCATTGAAATGAATGAGAAAAACTATGCAAATCTCACTAGTTAAAATCGCATTTCTGATCAGGAATACACATTACAACAAGTTACAATTGAATTTCTGATATCAAGAATTTGCATTCTTAGTAGTAAGAATTGAATTGTTGATGTCCTCCAGAAATGAATAAAAGCTAAATCGGTTTGCCATACGGAAGAGACAGAAATGGAAAAACAAGTAAGAAAAACGTCACCAGAGCGGATTGAAACTTTTCCGAGGCATGAGAGCAACTAGAAACCCTAATGAGATGGAGATAAATAAATAAAAAGGAGATTGTGCAGCAGAAAAAGATAAATACTGATGGAATTGACAGGTGACATAAAAGATGAATGAAGACACTCTGAGGGGTTTGTGAGGAAATGACAGGAATGATTAATGAGGCAGGAGGAGAAAAAGATGACAACCTGTAATCTTTTCTAGTCCTTGTACCACCTGTGTTGTGTTCTGACTCAACGTTTGCAGGCAGATGCTTAAAGGAGCACAATCTTTAGATAATGTGTACAAATTAAAATAAATGAGCAGCATGTTTACATAATGTTCAAAAAGCTCTTTATTGTTCTCATACTGCCTCTGCTGCAGCACCTCTTTTCACCCTCTGTCTGAAACCAGAGCCCAGTCTGCTCTGATTGGTTAGCTGGCCGGCTCTGTTGTGATTGGTCAACCGCTTAGAGATGTCCTGCCCCTTAGCCTATCACGTACAATGTGTTGGAGCGCTAGCCAATAGAAGAGTGAGTCTTACAAAGTGATGTCACTATGTTACGGAAGTAAACAAAGGAGTCCAATGGAGGCATTTCAGGTAGGGGGGGAGTGTGTGGGAGAGAAATTCCACATGGATTTTTGCCTTTGCAGACCATTTATGTGCACAAAAACCTCTATAATACGGAAAGGGAAAACCCAAAGAAGAAGCATATTAGTGCCCCTCTTTAAATCTAAATAAAATGATTTTTTGTTATATGTGCTTCACAGACAAACTAACCTGTCCCCTTCCAAGGTAATAAACAGAGTTACACATGGCTATTTGATTAATGAAAACACTAGATCAAAGTCATAGTGTAGTCACTGCAGGCCAGAATATATCAGTTGCATACTTTTATATATATATTTTATATCATCAAGTCATGCTACTGCTGGAATGAGTTGAGGTAATGCAGCATATCAAATAAAAGCAATGTACAGAAAGTGATGTGAAAACTCAGATATGTTGTGGAAGATGGAACTCCCTACAAGAAAGTTGAAAAAGCAGCGTGTGTTCACGAGCTGGAGTCGGCATTTTCAATTATGTTCTGCAGTATGCAGTGTGGAGTAGACAGAGGAACTAAAGGAGAGAATAGAGACAATCCATCAAACAGACAGGCTGCACAGTCAGAGCAGGAGGAAACATATCAAAAGGAAATGGGAAGTACCTCAAACGAGTCTGAACACCTTGCTACGAGCAGATCTTAGAATGCTAAATCTGTCACAACAACGACATGAGTGGAAACACATAAAGAGACACCACATCGGGAGACATTCATATCTAAATCACTTTTTCTACAAACATCAGCAGACGTAAGAACGCAACTTTCACATTTCTGTTATCTTCTTCTTACTAAATGCTCATTTGTGTGCGTTTTCCAGGTGTACACTTTTAAATATCACATGTCAATCAAACTGTGTCGGTGGAACTGCATCTTATTTTTCTTTTGTTTGTCATCACGCCTCAAACACATTGTTATTCCTCAATTTACATGCCTTTTTAACACCAGATTTATACGGCATATGGATAAGACACACCAGAATCCACCTTGTGTTACAATGACTCAATCCAAGAAGAATTCAAACACCAAATACATAAAAATAAGTATTGTTTTGTCCGGAAAACAGCTCAGATCGCAGCTGCCTTTCCACAGTTTGTGCATGTTTGCAGGTTGTAGAAAGTTTAAAGTCAAACATTTACATTTCTTTGTGAAATATATCGTTATAAGGGTTCAGGAAACATCAACAACCAAGACTGACTGCTTCAGGGACTTACAGTCATTTCTTATTTTCAACTTTACTCGGTTTTCTCTACTAGAAAATATAAATCCTTCCTTGTGATGATGCCCAGGGGGGAGTAACTTTTCCAACATTTGTTCTAAGGAGACATTTGCCAAGTTTTTCATCTGTAAAGAAATATTATGCAACTGTATATTGTGCAAACTCAAACTGAATATATTGCTGTTGAATTGTAAGAGAGGGTTGCCAGTTGTATTTGTATTACTATTTTATAAATTATTATTAGAGTCTTTGACACAAGACTCTATAATGTTGCTGTGGTTTTCATACCTCAATTAATGTCCTCATCAACATGTCGTTTAGACAAAATATAATTTTGATAAACAATATCTTATTATCAGTTCAGTCAGACAACTCACGTGTTTCTTAATATGTTTATTAGAAGCAGCATATAGTTTGAGTTTGGCGTCTCGGCTCGGGCCTCATCACTCCACAGATTTACAAAGAACATTGAGTGATGATTAGATAACTATCCCCCGAGCCGTGGAAGCTGGGGTGGAAGCTGGGGTGGAGCTGGGGTGGTGGGGGGGGGGATGCTGGGGTGGAGCTGGGGTGGTGGGGGGGCAGGCGAGCAGCAGCAACATGAAACACAGCAGCAGGAACATGAACGCAGCAATAGCAAGTGAACACAGCAGTGGCAGCAGCAGCATAGCGAGGCAGACCTGGCAGCTTAAATAGAGCGGCATGTTTAGAAGAATGTGTTTGGTTGGTTGTAAGAGGGACGAGGTGCGTCACGAGTTAATGTATCATTGGTGCTCGAGTTGACTGCCTGAACTAGCTCGCAGGCTTCGCCCAATTTATTCTACCAACTCATTTGTCGTGAAAAATATAAAAAATCTCCTTAAAAATTACTTTAAGTCTTTAAACAACTTATTTTGTCCAAAACCCTGTGGAAGAAACATTGTTGTACATCAACTTTGTGATTAATCAACTTATTATTCCAGCTCTGTTATGGATATTAGTTAGTCTTTTAACAGAAATCACACACCGTCCTACTAAACCTAAAGTCAAAAGAAGATGCCACTTTGAAAAACAACCATTCCTCTGCTGGCCTTGTTTGTAAAACGGGCAAAAAGCGCTCAAAAAAACTCAAATCATCTACTGTAGGGAGCGGTATCTTATTGTGGTGCATTAAAACATTATAATCAGTGCAACACATTTACAACATAACACTTGTTCTGACATTTATGACAGATTGTGTTTTAAAAACAAATCATACCTTTTGTTTTGAAGCTCCTTAACATACAGACAACCTGCTGACAGGATGCTGGCAGGTATAAAGAGACATGAAGTAAAGAGAAAGGACATGTAATCTAACTTATGGTGTCAAATTGACAATATCCTCATCAGGTGTGAACTCCATAAATATAGAATACACAGCAGACTGATCCCAGAGGTCAGTTCATTTAGTTTTCCCAGTGTAAAGCCAAACCACTACCTTTTTTACGTTATGAATCCACAAGGGACATTAGCTGGTGTTAGCCGTTACCCTTTACAGCAACATGCAAATCAGCGGCCTGATTCTCTGGCTTTAGTTTGAAAAGCTCAGCTCTATTAATCTGTGTGGTGGGACCATCAATCATCTGCTGACCGCTCGTTCCTCAGGTCGCTCTGCAGCCCCAACAGAACTCTGTAATAATTACTATAGTGACCACAAAAACCTATTTCGCATTACCCTCTCCTCTAAGCTCTCAAAGTTCCTTTTAAATACTTGAAAATAAAGATGGTGTGTTGGGGGGATTTGTGTGTTTTACTGAAGGTCCTACTTTTGTATAGTTTAGAACACCACGACCTTAGAAACACATTTCTGAGATGTTTTTGAATTAATACTCCTTATTCAATTGGTAATGGTTTGGCACATTTACCTTTTTCAAATGTTATTTATGTTGAAAGGTTTTTTTGAAAGTATAATGTGTGTCTAAGAGATGTCATTATTTGTTTCAACATAAGCCAAGTCTATCTTTACGAAAGAGGATTAGGGCTACATTTTTTATTTATTTTATTCAGAAAAAAGCCAGAATTCTGCCAAAAAAAAGAATTATGACCTTTTCTGAAAATCTAGAATTATGACTTTTCTCAGAAATCGAAAAAAAATCACCGCAGTCTGATTTCAAACCAAAGTTCACATGTTGCACTCATCCTATTCCGTTTGTCTTTGCTGGTTTTCTTTACTCTTTTAAAATAGTTTTAAGGACATTGTTAGTGAGCCCTGTTGCTGAGAACTTGTTTTTTATTATCTATTAATCTTTACCTAATTGGTTACTTTTTGGTCTACAGCCTGTACGAATATAAACGTTTTCCAGCACTAATTGGAAGATGGTTCGTACGACATGTTAAAACTCCTCAATGTCAACGTGTTCTGGTGCACAGTGTGATTTCTCAGGGTTGCCTCTTAACTTTCAGGTCCTTTTTTCATTTCAAACCAAAGAACAAGGTGAATGTGATTCTGAGTTCTCTGGATGAAAGCAGTTTTGAAGTAAATAATGCATTTGTCACACAGACAGAAACAGATCATACAGAAAGGCATTTGAAAGACAATATGACTCCACAAAGTAAAATTCCACTTTAAATGAAACAAAAAAGGAATAAATCTACTTATTTGCCATAAAATCAAACAGTTCACCATTATGAATGAAAAGTATACGTATTCAGAAACCTCCATAAATGTACATCCATCACAGCAGCAGCCATCAAACGCCTCCACATCGAGTCTTTATCTTACACTTTAAATCCTATTAATATCCTTTTAAGTATATTGTGGTGGCAGTTTGAGGACTTTAAAAAAGATGTTTGCGTAATCTGCCTGTAGAAAGTCAGAAAAGCAATTTGAGGATGGTATTTTAGCCTTTTTAACCAAAAGATAATAGTTCTGATCCATCATGCAGGGCATCTACTGCATGTATCAGAGTATAATGTCCTCTAACAATGCAGGGGCACATTGGTTACAGTGGCCCGGATATGGCAAACCTGCTGTAGGAGGCAGTGCCGTCAATCAGCAGACAATCTGAGGAAACACACTGTCAATGACAAAAGAAAAATAAACAAGACAGCCAGGATAATGTAGCAAAATATGCCTCAAGAAACTAAAAGATCAGGACTCTGAGATGAATCTGCTCGGCTGACTTATCCCACGCTGCACAACAAATCATACATAAGTGGACGCTGTCCGTGTGAGAAGCAGTAAGTGACCAAGTAATTGTGACCTGAAAGACGTGTGACAGAAATAAATAGCCGGAGAGGTCATAAGGACAGAGGAAATGGAAAAATGAAGCTAAACCAACCCGAGGGTACGGGCAACCTTCACTTCTATTAGAGAGAGACAGCAGCTGCTGCTGTTCAGTCATTACCGTGAACTGAGAACATGCCCTTTCTATGTGGATGCACATACACCATGCATAATTCAACAGTTATTTCCTGAAAGTTACCTTTAGCTGGAGCTATTATTAGCTACGTATGTTTTAGAGAAAATGTAGTACATCCCGGTTCCCTTTGTTTGTAAATGTTGATTTGTATTTCCGGCCTGAACAAATTGCCTAACTCCGAGAAATGGCTGATTTCAGCATTGTTGTCATACATGTTTTTTGTGCGGAAAATAAAAAAATAAAATGGTATTAAAAATGAAATGACTTTACTGATGTGTGTTAACTTTCACTATGCTTACAGAGACATTCTTCTTATTCCTTAACATCGTTTTACTTCCATGAACATTAACACCTGCTTTAGGCAATTTTAGAACAAAACACAAGCAGCCAAACACGACCAATCACAGTTTCCACAAACATCAAAATAAATACTGAAACTCAAATTGGTCAGTACCTCACAGTGTTAGAAACCGTTATCCAATACAGTACGTCATACAACACATTTTTTTTAAATATTCAAACATTTAAAAAATCATTTATGTTGAAGGCACAAATAAGTTTCACGTCTTTCTGGCTTCCCGAAGTGTCCAATCCAACTTCTTCATCAAACCGGGCTTATATTTCATAACAATTAGATTAATGTCATAAATTACTTTTCTTCCACAGAGAGATTATGTGATACTGCAACAAAAGATGAAGCAGATAAATGTTCATAACAGGTTTAAGCATAACGGTTAAATATTGAATACTAACTTAAATCTGTTAAATAAGAGAAACTTTTGCTAACAAAATTGCTTGAATTGACAATTTAACTAGCAGGAAAGACTAAACTAGCACTTCCACTCCAGTCCAATAGTGTTGTGTGTGTTTGTTTGTCTACTTGGTATGTGACAGTGAATTTGTCTCCTTCATATTTACAGCAACAAGGGAGATTTATGCACAAAAGGTTCCCATATCTGGAAGCTGCCCAGGACAACCAGCTTTAAACTGTTGGCCGCTGCTCTGCTCTGCTGAGGTGGGGATTAAATGTCCCGCATGAATGCACACTGATATTGCAAAAATTGAGCAGGAAGTGACCAATTTCCCCGCTCAGCTTTTTCCATCTGGACCGAGCTGTGCCTCTCCGGTCTCGAGGTCACATGTCTGAACTTCTGATCGCTGCTCCTCATCATCAATCTGCAATTCATCCTCTCAGTCAGGCGCTTCACATCCATCCAGCTCGGATTAGGTGGAGCAGGTGGATGAAGATGTCTTTCCACTTTGCAGTATTTTGGATGTGGAGTGGATGTGTTGAAGTGTGAAATAAGTGTAAAAGCAAGTCATAATTTTGGACAAAAGCTCTACCTCCTGAGGGGCTGGGGACCACAAATAAAAGTACTAATTATGATTAAGTAAAGGTGAAAGTCTACAATTACTTTAATAGTAAATATATATCTTTATTTTCATTTTTTTGTTGTACACTACAAAAACTCGAAATCTTGCCAAGTATCTTTGTCTAATATCTAGTCAGAATATGTCTCTACACTGATATAAGACACAATAACTTCAGAAGTAACAATGCAGTGAGATATCGGGTCTTGTTTTTAGACAATGCATCATCTTGTTAAGTCAAAACATCTTTTTTTGAGTTGTATCTCAGATGAAACACATATTTTTTTACATATTTATTAGAAAATCACCAACTAACATCAGAAAACAGAACACCTTTGAGCATTTGCAGCTCATATTGTAACACAACATCTCCTGATTCTGGTCAAATTAGTTCAAAATTAGTTCTCCCAGCTAATTACAAGATCTGATTTATCTTACCAAGCTAATTTTCACTTGATCTATTGGCAGATTTTGATACTTATTTCAAGTGAAAACGGCTTGTTTTCATTATTGTTTAACTTGTTTTTGGAGCAGCATTTTTTCCAGTGTATAGTTGGCATGCGACAACCGTACAAACAGTTTGTTGCAGTTACTCCTGCTACATCTATATACTACTTTCAACTTCCTTATTTGATCTAACTTGTTATTTTTCTGTTAATAAGTTATTTTAGTTTTGTATTTAGTTGTGCCCTCTCGGATTTGTGCCTATTTTGTTGATGTTTTATTAGCTGTTGAGTTGATGCTGTTGTTCATCCACCCCACCGTTTCGCAGCAACCTTTACACCAGGGAGAAGCTAATCATGCTAAAGCTGGCTAGCATAATGAACAGAACAACGGCTATCCCCACTGAAATGTGGAGAAGTACACAGAGGACTCAGGGTAAGCCGAAAAGAGATGAAGAAGGAGAGCTGGGTCCAGATTTTTTGGGCGAAAATTTGATATAAACCGTGTCTATAATGGACAAGCTAACGGTTAGCAAGGATGGAATATCTGCACTTTAGTGTGCTTTACGAAAACATGGCTGAGGAAATATCTGAGAACGTTTCCATCGATGGCTTCGGGACTGTTCAGATAAAGCTTCCACCGAAAAAAGTTTCAAACATCTTCTTTGATGGCTTCTGGACTGTTTGGGCCGATAAGGATTGCTTCACCATGTCTCCACCATGAGACTGCTGTGCATTTACCTTTTTTCTTAAAGTTTTTCATTGAACAAAGCTTTGCTCCTCAGTTCTCTAGAGAGAGTGTGTGTGTGTGTTTACTTCCATCTATGCAAATTGTGTCCCAAGAGATTTCGGTGTACCCAAATAACCTCCCTCCAGCTCCACACGCAGGCACGCTGAGTTTAAGACTAATCTCATAAAAGCCGACTCTGTCATTAAACAATAATCAAATACCTTTTCAGCCAGTGCCTCCTAATGATTTAAGTCTCTTGAAATTGGAAGAGATATATCCTTGGCAGCGTCTCCTACCGCATATTTCTGCTTGGCAGAACGACTGCATGGTGATCGCAGTCGTTCTGACGGTGATCCCATTGTGTTTAAAGTCGTTGCCCTTAGATAAAGAATATATTTATGCAACAAAGATTATAAGACGATTATAAGAAGTTTTTAAGCATCAACACAATGTGGAGTTCTTCCCCAGCCAACTTATTATGCATGTTCAGGCATTCCATTGTTTAAAGATTTATTTTCTTCTTTCTTTTACATTTCTGAAAGATATGAGGCTTAGTGAAAGTTCAGTTAAGAAGAATTATTTTTCATCTTCTCTTCTCCTTCATTCATCACAAACCCTAAGCTTCGTGGCTTCTATCCATCAGTTTCAAATCTAAAGTCAAGGTCAGTCTCGAACTGGAAAGGCAGAAAAAATGAAATTCTTAGTGTGACTAAAAGCAGATATGGCAAGAAATGGTGTGAGCTGGGTCGCACACAAAAGCATCTTTAGTTCATTCCTATCAAAGAGCGGACTGTTTTAAACGACAACTCAAAACACAAATCTTAATATTGCAAGAATCTGTCTTTTGTCTGCATTATGAAAGGTTCTATCTATATAAAGTTTATTCATTCATTTTTCATCAAGCCAGCAGCAGAAGGCAGCTGTTTTCTGCAAGGCTGAGGATAAACGTGACACCATTTTTCACACACTTGTGGGTTACCTGTCATTCATTAAGCATATTCAGCACCTACTACAGTTCAAAACAGCAGAAATAAACTCTGAGCTGACAGAAAAAGATCTGTTTTAGTCTAATACCTACAGTTAAGCTCACACACACTATTTTATGAACATATAGGTTCACCTACTGAATAAAAAATGGAAAATGGAACCAAAGAAAACTGTAAAGCAGATTCAGGCAGTAGGCGTTTAGATTCACACGTACAGTGTTACAGAACAGCTTACATTTTTTTTAAAGTGCTCTTTTGACAACAAACACAATATGCTTTTTTGTTTTACAATTTGAATCTTGCAAGTAATTCCCAATTTGTTGAATTCTATCAGTTTTCGGACTAATTTGTATGTAACTGTAAGGGAATACAATTACTTTTCTTTATATCCTGACTACGTAATTGTGATACATGTAATCCATTACTCCCACAGCCTGTTTGTGTGTAGCTGCAGGATTGAAAAGGTATGGTAAAACAGGTACTTTTAATATAAAGTAGAGACATTTGTTAAAACAATGACATTACATACAGTAGAGAAAACTATATATTATTAGCCGTCACTCAATGGCAATATGTCCATTATAATGTGCCAGGAGCTCCGTGCACCGACCAGAATGATGTTAAAGACGTTTCATCCCTCTGGGAGTGAAAGGCATTAACCTTAAACTGATATTTAAATGTCAAGACAGTATGTGCGTGTGTACGACGAGCATATAGAAAATGTAATTCAATAGAGGCCTACCCTTTCCAG
The DNA here is from genome assembly GCA_031216635.1 of Dissostichus eleginoides. Taxonomy (NCBI): domain Eukaryota; kingdom Metazoa; phylum Chordata; class Actinopteri; order Perciformes; family Nototheniidae; genus Dissostichus; species Dissostichus eleginoides. The sequence continues at coordinate 23,955,750 of CM062281.1, read as the reverse complement.
CTGCCTATTATATCAGATTATGCAGTCAGAGATGACTGATTGCTGGGGCCAATGTTTTCATCAATTAGGTCCAATTACCAAACAGCTCCAGCAGCACGACCTCCACCTCCTCAATTATTCAGACGTTCACGGCTAAGGGTGAGAATGTTCCACTGCCAAGCAAGCATGTTTCTTTTCTAAGACTGTGCATGAGTAAGAAAAAGCGTTATTATGTGCACATATGCTGGTTCATATAATGTAAAGTGGTAAATGGAGTGAATTTCTATAGCACTTTATCCAGTCTTTACGACTCCTCAAAGCGCTTTTATACAAGTCAGCATTCACCCATTCATTCAGAGGCAGGGCAAGGTACCTACATGGACCACCTGCTCAAGGAAGCTACCATTCACACACACATTCACACACTGTTGGCCATCAGGAGCAACTTACAGTAAGTATTTCACCCAAGGATACATCGACATGTTGACTACAGGGGCTGAGAACGATGAGCAACAGTGGGTCATTTAATATACGTTTATTATATGATTTCTATCACATCATTGCTATGATTGTTATTTCCTGTGCAGGTGAAAAGCCAGAAGACTATTTGGCAGTGTAGTGGAGTGTGTGTGTGTGTGTGTGTGTGTGTGTGTGTGTGTGTGTGTGTGTGTGTGTGTGTGGTGTGTGTGTGTGTGTGTGTGTGTGTGTGTGTGTGTGTGTGTGTGTGTGTGTGTGTGTGTGTGTGTGTGTGTGTGTGTGTGTGTATCAAATCTACTGTCAGCACAGCCAACAGGGCCAGATGGTCACTGGGAACTCTGGTATCACACCGGGTTAAAAGTCCAAATGCTGAAACCTGTGCTGGGCTGTGTGTTTACCTCAGTCTGTCCAAAACTACAGAAACAAATGTGCATGCCACAATAAATATATCTTATTATTTTGGGAAAAATGCAAAATCACTGACCATATATCAGTAGTCAAAAAAGCAGGTAAGGCAGAATATCACCTTAAAAAGTGCTAATTCCAGGTCCTGCTTTCTAATCAGACTGAACACAGAAACTAGAGACACTTCGACACTTCATACAACCCTACTTCTGACCCCATTGCTCCCCAACCCATGTTGAAACTCCTAACTTATGATCTGAACTACAGACCTGGTAAGTTTTGTAACTGCATCTTGCAAGATTGTGACGCTATTGCGGTGACAAAATCTGTCCATAGACAATTATAAACACATGGCAAATTCCTCAAAACTGAATGTGTTGTCGTTCTTGTTGTTTTTCTTAGCACAGTGGTGGTCCTTTCTTGGGTTCTTACACGTTCTCCTTCACATATTTCCTTAAACTCATGACATATTCCCTCAAGTTTAAGAAAGAGTGGTCAGAAAAGACAAAGGATATTGAAATTTGCAACAACCTGTAATATCACAAAACCTGTGTATTTTGTTCTGCATAAACACAATGTTTCAGATTGTAGAGAAAACAGACCACCCATTCTTTGAAATACAAAAGGGGAAGGGGTGACGGTGACCAAATATAAATTAGATTATGTAGCACCAAATGCCTGGAACCATTCGACCTCTTATCCAATCATCTTATCTCATTAAAGAACGTCACTTAGGATTCTGTATTTACGGGACAGCATCTGAGTGCAGCTGGGATTGAAATCTTATCTCCTCCAAGGGTAAGATGTCAGATCTTGCCAAAAAATCTCTTAAGTTTAGAAAATCCTAAATGACTTCTCTAAAAATAGGGCAATGTCAGGCACATCCTGCTGTAGTTTATAACATCCATGCTGAGAACTCAGGTGGACGCCTGCAGACACACACGCCTGTAATCAGGAGAATCCATGCATGCTCCATCAGCTCCTAATGTTGGAGGAAGGGAGTGTTTAGTGTATTTCTGCTGTTAGATTCTTGTGTCTGTTGCATCTTTCTATGTTTAGGTGCATCCATTTAGCTTTATATTATAATAGCAGAAGCCCTCAAACAAGGAGTGTCCGTTAACTAATTATATTTTGAAGTAAAATAAACGTCTACTGTTAGTGTCAAGTAAAAGCATGAAACCCCAACTTTCATTGTGTAACTTCATTGAAAAAGTATTTCTATCTAAACAATGGCATTGTCCTAAATCTTTACACAAAGTTGTTGTGCAGGTTAACAATGGATGTAAGAGATAATGACATACAAACAAAATAAATAAAATATGTTAACCAAAAATGTTTATTATACAATATATAATACGAACATGGCTGTCTTCCTTTTGTGTTAGTTTTTTGAGTTGCTGGTGCTTTGTTGCAACGAGTACATTTGAAGTTAAGATGCCAAACCGAAGGGACTGCTATGCCCCATTAGTTTCAGGTTTTAAGAGCATGCTTATTCATGAAATAGAGCTGTGTCAATTTAAGTATTGCAATCAACAAACTATAAATATAAAACATTTCAACACATAAATCCGATTGCACCAACAAGTAAACTCCTACTGTTTGTTCAATCTGGCCAAATGACAGACATGCACCAAAAAAAATCACAAGTAGGCTACCGACCAGATGTGGCACAGTGAAGTATTCAGGCAGCTTCACTAATGTGGAGAGACTCTCTGTGGGGGAGAGAGGGGGAGAGAGAGAGAGAGAGAGAGAGAGAGAGAGAGAGTGAGAGAGAGAGAGAGAGAGAGAGAGGCTCCCCCCCCTCTGCAGCTGAAGCCAGCGGTAACACCAGAACAAAAAGGTATCAGAAACGTTCCTCCCTGCGTCACCGGCAGCTCAACATGGGCAGAATCTATTCCTGAAGCGTTTATACACAAAGCAGCACGGCTCTATTCATAAACAAAGCCCACTGGAACTTACTGCCAACACACAGCGTGAAGCTCATCTCTCCTGACGTAGGAATATAGATTATTTTTCCCTATACAGTAGATTTCTTTAGGAAACCAGTGGGAAAACTGCAGCTGACATTGTTTTAGATCACACAAGAGATCTGGTTTGAAACATGCTGAATCATCGGCTGCTTAAAGTGTTGGAGCTTTGATTTTGTGCTGTGTGGAATCAGGGACAGATGAAATAAAAATCAAAGCTCAATATTGCTCATTGTGTGAGTGCATGTGTGAGTGTGTGTTAGGTTACACATTTAGAGCTGCATAAAGAAACCAAACACGAGCTACAGCAGAACCAGAATCAGAATCAATGTGTGTGTTTTGTGTTGGACGACACACTATCTCATTGTTGGTTGTGTGTGTTGTATTGTACTTGCAGTATGCCAGAATCTCTGTCTAACTTTTGCATTATGCTTGAAATATATAATGATAAAGTACAATACATCTTTATTATTCATGGCTTTATAATAACTGAATGTTCCAGTTTATTTAATATATTTAAGATAATGGTGAAAAAATGATAAAAAACAAACATGTCAACCAGCTGTGGTCAGAACTAATTCCTCTCTGCTGACAAGTTTAAGATGTTAAATGAAAACCACATGGAACAGAAAATGTAATGAATGTAAATGAAGTAAAAGAGGAACATTGTTGGTCTAAATTACAGCTGGAACAAACGTAAACAAATGTTAGGTAAAGGTATACTACCATAAGTTTTATTAAACTGCAGTCAAACCCTGCTGCAGGTGGCCTGGAAGTGTGTGTGTGTGTGTGTGTGTGTGTGTGTGTGTGTGTGTGTGTGTGTGTGTGTGTGTGTGTGTGTGTGTGTGTGTGTGTGTGTGTGTGTGTGTGTGTGTGTGTGTGTGTGTGTGTGTGTGTGTGTGTGTGTGTGTGTGTGTGTGTGTGTGTGTACACTTTGGAAATGTGAGCTCAGCAGGTTAATCCCCATCTGGCGACAGGCGCCCAGGGGCTTGACAAATAGAATCTGGCCCGGTGGTGCTGCTTATGAGCAACATTTGTATGGGACCTCACCTGTGTGTGTGTGTGTGTGTGTGTGTGTGTGTGTGTGTGTGTGTGTGTGTGTGTGTGTGTGTGTGTGTGTGTGTGTGTGTGTGTGTGTTGTGTGTGTGTGTGTGTGTGTGTGCTGTATAACTTAACATTTCAATGTGATCTAGGGAGCTCACCTTAGCTAGACCAACAGTCAGCGCTTCTCCCATGCAGACACACAATCTGGCTAATGTTCCTTTAATACCTGCAAGTGCTGCAGTCCCCTCAGTGATGAGCAACTTCTGTGGAGATCATGGCTTTACGGTGTGAGGAGAAGTGTGTGTTTGACTCCAGGATAGTGCTGAGGACATGCTGGATTTGGTGTAAATGTGGACGATAGTTTCCCTGGATTATCTTGAACTTCCTGAAAAATGTTGAAGAACTGAACAGAAAAAGTAACTGTTCATTTTATGAAGTTCTACACTACTTAAAAAGGCCCTTTTATGCTTTTTAGGGGTTTCCCTTTCTTTAAAATAACAGAATTCCTTCTCCACCAGATCATCTTAATAGGTTTATTACCAATTTTATGATGTTACACTTGAGGCAAGTTAGCTAATGAAACATTTAAAAGACTCTCATTCAGCTTGACATTATAGGGCATAGTATAATAGTTTTGGGGCAGAAATTATAAGTCACTTAAAGAGGCCCTATTAGAGTTTTCCCTTTCCTGTATTACGTTATATAGGTTTGTGCGCATGTCAATGGTCTCCAAAGTTCACTCAAGAGGGAGTTTGTCTCCCACACACTTCCCCCTTGCCTGAAACATCACTAAGTAACACTCGCACTTCTGGCTAGCGCTCCAACACATTGTACGCGATAGGCTAATGGGCGGAACATGTCTAAGTGGTTGACCAATCACAACAGAGCCGGCCAGCTAACTAGAGCAGACTGAGCTGTGGTTTCAGACAGAGGGTGAAAAGAGGTGGTGCAGCTCAGGCGGTATGAGAAAAATAAAGAGCTTTTTGAACATTAAAGCATGGAGACATGTCCCAGTAGAGACACAAAATGCAATTAGCAAAACAGGGCAACTTTAAATGTCCTTATTCGACATCTAAACACATTGGATCACTAAAAACTAAAGCATTAACAAACACACGTTATTTTAAAATCATGTTATCTTTTTTTTATTTCATTGTTCTACTTCAAAGGGTAGACAGGTTTGCATAACACCACAATTAATTAGATACATGCTCAGACATGTGTGACACCACAACATAACCACTAATCAAAATGCATTACTTTGTTACGTTTACCTGAGCTGCAGATCACCTTTAGAACAAACTGAGGAAATTAAATCCTCAGCTGAGCCAGAGAGAGAGAGACAGAGAGCAGAATACAGCCACCATTACCTTTCAGTCTACTATCCCATCATTCAATGGTGGTTTTCACTATAAGTAATTTATTTTTTTTGGACCGACACTATAATTTACATTTTTTTACTGTGTTCAATCTGAATTTACTTTAAAATAAAAACAACTATATTGATTCTGACACTTCTACATCCAACTCACAGATGTAACCTTGCTTTGAGAAAAAAGATTATTAATTTAACCCTTTTAGAAGTGAAGATAAGGTCATTTGTTCTGGGAATGTCATTTTCGAGCCTGAGACCTGAAAAACAGGCTCAGGGCTTAACAGCTTAATGAGCTATGAAAAGAAATGTATTTATTAGCCCGCGGCCCACATCCCCCTAAATATGAGCTAACACAGCTAATGAACTTTAAACTATCATCCATTACCTGCAGCCATAACGCCATGTAGGGCTTTAATACGGAGGGTGAGGGAAAAGAGAGGAGGACATACCTACAGGCTTATGATAGGCCATTTATTTAACACAGTATTCAGATCATAATTATATATAAAGATGGTGGTTTGATTCAAAGTTAGTGTATTGATTTACAACAAGACAGCAGGGGGAATTAAAGAGGAAGAAAATCATTAATCGAATTGTTGGAAAAAATATTCAGTTTGTGTTTATGCTTCATTATTACCAATGATTAAAATGACAATCAATAGTAAATACAATGCCCTCAGAGGTATATATTTAACAAAAACTAACACAACAGCTGGCTTCACAAAGAGCCTGAGGTTGTGTTATTTTATATTTATCTCATCTTTAAAGCTGCAAAATAAAACTGTTAGTGTTTAATAATCAGGCGGCAGACAGAGGGAAGGACTGTGGATTTAATTTCCTTTAATAACGTGAACATATACAACAATAAGTGAACATTGTGTAATTGCAGGTGAAAGAAGATTCAATAACGTGATTATAACTGGATTTTTTATGAAAAAAAGACTAAATATGCAATAGGATGAAATGGATTGGCTTTAAAGTTGAATAATATTGTATATTGAGGATAAAACATAATGTATTGTTAACCCAACGCATTTCAAGATTTTTTTCAGTTTGTATGTTATAGCTAAACATCTCTACAAACTAACAGATTACATTATTAGTTTTTAGCATTTTTTATTTTTTTTAATCTGCCCTTAAATCAAATCATGTTTTCACCAATATATAAAAAGAAACACATTAAGATAAACATCTGCAAAGTGTTAATGTTAATATAATTCATTATACAAATAATACTTGCTTATAATTATACTTAGAGTTACAGTACATGAGGATCAACTTACATTTATTTTATTTTCATCTACAAACACACAAAAATGTAATATCTCAGGCGGAGCTTGTTTTAATCTTTTGCAGTCAAATCAAAGCATGTGCAAAGACATACCATTGGTTACGGTTAACACAGATACAGTTATGGGATGACAGAGGAGTAAATAAAACAGCACGCAGAAATACTCTCCTCCCCCGTCTAACTCCCTCCTCTCTCCTCCTCTCCTCCTCTTTGACACTAATAAGCAGTGAAAACTGTTGGGAGCTGAAGACCTGCACAGCCAACAGTCATCATAAATAAAATCATACGGCCTCTGCTCTGCTATTTTAACCTCACACGCAGCCTGTCAGCTTCAAACACACCGCCGCCACAAAACGGACATCTAGTGCTTTCATAAGGTCTGACTTCTGCTGTGTGGGGAACAGGTAGGTGAAGAAACTGGATTACAGAGAGCCTGCTCTGTGAGCCGAGGAAGTTCCAGCATGTAGAGTAATATGATGGCCTGCTGAAATACAGAGGCCCAATCCCAAACCCCGCCCTACACCCTACCCCTACACACTACCCCTCCGTGACGGAGTGAACTCCGTGGAGTGACACTCGCAGCTCAACGAGGCTCCTCCTGTCAGATGGAGGGAGTAAATACAGCGGCAAGCTTTGGGACAAACTCCCCTCTCTCCGGCAGAAACAGGAAATGCCGTAACTGTATGTAACAACGGTTTCAAATCAGCATCTCTTAGACAAAAAATTCAAATTAATAACTCAAATAAAACTCCAAAAATCTTTAATAACGCTCTTTTAGTTTTTAAACCTTGTAGGGCAGCACGTGGAGTCAGCACCGATGCAGGCTCGCTGTTTGAGGGCTTGATATCCACTCCCCGTCCACACTCGTTGGTTTGGAACAGCACTTAATGTGGCGGACTCTCCGTGCGAACGTCCAAACAGAGGGGTAGTTTGTAGGGGTAGGGTGTAGGGCGTGGTTTGGATTGGGCCTTAGTAATACGAGCAGAGGTGGGAAGTAGTGGAGTACAAATACTTCGTTACTGTTCTTAAGTACATTTTCTGGTATCAGTACTTACTCTACTACTTATTTTTCTGACGACTTTTTACTTTTACTTCTTACATTTTGAACACAAATACCTGTACTTTCTACTTCTTACATTTTCCAAACAGGCTGGTTCCTTTAGTTTGAATGTGTGTTTGGTGGCGTGATCATTATTATTTAGAATCATTGCGTGCCTATTGATTTGAACACGATCCGTGTATCCATCATTTCCTGGTCTTCTCTAAAGAAGAGGGACCAATGAAAACGTTGTCAGGTTGCCGTTGTTCATCATGGAAACATTCATTAGCTAACAATGACATTATTGTTCTATTAATATAAAGGGAGGTCAGGTACTCTTTAAAACAGCTGGTAGTTATGGGTACTTTTTACTTAAGTACATTTCAAAGCCATACTTCTTTACTTTTACTTGAGTAAAGAAGTTTAGTCAGTACTTCTACTTTTACCAGAGTATTTTTAAACACGAGTATCTGTACTTCTACTTGAGTAAAGGGTGTGTGTACTTTTGCCATCTCTGAATACGAGCGACATGTAACAGATGTACCTAACAATAGGGTGGTGAAGGAATGAGTCCTAGGCCCAAAAACTAGTCAGCATTTTAGGGTAACCTTATCTCGAAGTCATTGCTTTTTTAAAGAAGTTTTGGGATTTCCGAAACAAGTGCTTTGTTAAACACATGCTTAAAAGATTGTGTGTGGTTTGGAGACATAACAAGAACAAACGGGTCAAACACCATCATGCAGGTTGCAGTTGAGGGAAGAAAAGGTGCTGAAAGGCCAAGGGGAGAATGGGGGAAGATTGGTGGAGATGGGGGGTGACGTCATCAAAGTGCACCAAAATCCCTGAAGTGACCTGACCTGAAAAGATTTTGACATTATGTTCCAAACATAAATAAGTCAGTTAATGGAGAAAAGCTTCTACTGTATGTGTCATGAATACAGCGATATCAAGTGGCTCAATAAGGCTACTATATTTACAGCATTAGGTTTTTGGTTCTGGTGACACTTCAGAAATCATGAAGTAGTGTTAATATGTGGAGATTATCTTCTTCAGAAAGGACTGGGAGGATGATACCACAAACCTAAGATTGGTCGGGTACTTGAATAAGTTTAGGTGGAAAGAGACACATCATATTATTCAAATATCATTACAAATGAACTGCATGATCTAGATGATGGGTGCTTAGGTGCTTTGGTTGAGTGTCCCCCACACAGGTCAGCCATTGTTATAAATGGTAAATACATAAATCCTATAGTAAGAACAGAAACCTAAAACATGTATTTGAGGGAAACATGTATTGAAAGCCGAGTGTGAAAATAAACCATCTGTAAAAGTGTTGTTTATGTTTTTGAAAATGACTTTGTTCCTCTTAGTTGAAACCAAACCCTTTAAAGGAGACAATTGTCTTTTCCAATCCATGCCTTTATGTCTAAAAAGGGATTCCTCTCAATTGTTTCAGTGTAACATAGCAATTCTCCACACACAAACACACAGCTCCCTGAGCAGTTGACTCTGAGGCCAGTGGCGATTGTTAGAGGCAGAGCGAGTGGAACAATTGTTTGGACAGTGTGTAGAGATATAATCCCTTCATCTGGACCCTATCTGCCTCCGTCTTTTCGTCTTTTCATCTCTCTCTCTCTCTCTCTCTCTCTCTCTCTCTCTCTCTCTCTCTCTCTCTCTCTCTCTCTCTCTCTCTCTCTCTCTCTCTCTCTCTCTCTCTCTCTCTCTCTCTCTCTCTCTCTCTCTCTCTCTCTCTCTCTCTCTCTCTCTCTCTCTCTCTCTCTCTCCTCTGTGTAACTACACATTGTGTAACTGTGTCACTTTTATTTACAGCTTCTAGCTTTCACTGCCGGTCCTCAGATATCAGATAAGCAAAAGAAAACAACTAAACAAAGACAAAGCAGTTTACTGATGGACCACAGCTTCCACTGACATAACTGGACAAGTCTGACCGGCTGAACTTCTCTCTACAAAGGTGAATTATACCTGATCAAGCTTTTGTAATCATCTGTTTCCCTAGCATACTATTGGCTGCACTATTCAGATACCATTCATAGGACACTGTTCATTTTTTACAATCTTTATAGTCCTCATATCCACATATTTATATATTATTACGATAAGCAGTGTTTTCTACTCTACAATATAATGTAGCACTCTATTTACAGTATCTCATTATATTCTATATGAACACATTTTTCTTGTTCCTGCTACCTACTTGCATTGCGCAGTGTCATTTAGTTATATTTTTAAGAGGACACCTGTTCTTATTGGTCAACCTCTTAGAGATGTCCCGCCCCTTAGCCTATCACGTACAGTGTGTTGAAGCGCTAGCTTGCCAATAGAAGCACAAGTGTTACATGGTGATGTGACTTTGTTACAGAAGTAAATAATGGAGTCCAATGGAGGCGTTTCAGGAAGGGAGTGTGTGGGAGAGAAACTCCCTTTAGAGGGAACTTAGAGATTTTAGCCTTTGCAGACCATTTACATGCACTAAAACCTCTACAGCACACTACAGGAAAGGGAAACCCCCAAAAAGCATGATAGGGCCTCTTTAATTATATTATATATTGCGTTGTTGTAGCTTTTGTGCATCTGACAAATAGATCTTTGAACCTTGTAACTGCTTGTTGAAACTCTAGCATCGAGTCGGCTTCATAGTGATAAACAAGACAGCCATGATGTTTTTTATATAGTATCTCCAAATGTAAGAATGGTGGTCTGTTGCATAATCTCAGAGCTGGAAATTGTATAACGCTTGTTATTGAATTATTTCAGTACAAAGCATAAATGGCGGTGTTATTTGTCGTTGTGTTTGCCTCACATTTCATGTTCATGTCCTGGCTTGCATTTGGCTAATTAGAGCGTTATTCTGCTGACAGGAAAAGGATAAATAAGTCGCTGACTGTCACAGTAACACGACATGTTTATGCAACATTTGCCATGGCAATGTCATCCGAGCACTTAGCAATAATGAATAAACATGCTGCATTTTCAGTACCAAGCAAAAATAATAAAGCCATACAAATGTTTCTATTATTTCATCATTTCACTGACTTACATGAGGCTGCTGTGTGTGCTAATGTGTGCTTTTTGGTTGCATTTCTTTGCCTCCAACAAACAGTCTACATACAATGTGTTCTTGTGTTCCCAATAGTTTAAGCTTCATTGTGCAATACCAACATCTACGCTTAGATGTTAAACTTCGAGTGACACTTACGTAATGGGCATAATTAATTTACAATGCGTCATTAAAGTAAGGTTACTCTTGCTTCATCAAGTCAACTGTGGCTGCAACCAACTTTATATTATTTTCAATTAAATTGGCAATTATTCCCTTTAATTTAATCATCAATGAACTGTTTAGCCTTTCAAATGTCATGAATTACTGATAAATGTCCTAACAGATTCACTATAGTGATATAAAACCCAGAGAAGAAGGAAATACACATTTTTAATTTGCAGCAAATGTTTGACATGTCTTCCTGACCTGCGACTCTAACAAAGTGAACCGCACACATTAAAACTCAGCCTTATTTCAACCCTAAATGAACATTTCCTCACCACTCTAATCACACTCATATCATTGGTTTCCTGCAAGTCGTTTGCCATATAAGTTTGTTTTTTTAAATTGGACTTGGCCTTCTACCTACATTTAGATATTGTACATCAACAGCAACATACAAGTGCAAAAGCAAGTGCAGTTTGCTTTATAATTCAACATGTTTTTTCCTACATGCTGTGCACTTGGCTCAGTGACTCTTTAAAGCAGATGAAGGAAGACCAACTCTCCATGATGTTCTGTATCCATGTGACATGATGTTATCACACAGCGTCTCCGTCTCTAAAATAGCTCTCCGCCTCCCTCTCTACCTGCGTTCACTAGCCGGAAAAAAATAACTTGTTTTCCGCTTTAATGAGACACTGAGCAAAATGTGGCATGTTTATCTGTCAGCGAGAGAGCTTGTACAAATCCAGAGAGCAGATGTAAGCAAATAACAGTAGGAGGCAACACACACACACACACACACACACACACACACACACACACACACACACACACACACACACACACACACACACACACACACACACACACACACACACACACACACACACACACACACACACACACACACACACACACACGAAGAAGAGTAAATTATAAGCAACGTAAGTGCCAACCTCAGGGTCAGAAAGATCTTGATATATGCTGTAACTGCCTGTAAACACACACACAAACACATACACACACACGGACACATATACAAACACACACACACCTATGTTAAGAAGAGTGCATAATAAGAGACATAGGCCTAAACCTCAGAGTCAGAGAGAGCTTGTGGATGCTGTAAAAACCCATCAAACACACACACAAACACACACACTTAGTCCCGAAATGAAATGGCATGTGTGTGTGTTGCTGAGTGGTTTGACAGTCAGCCATCCCCTCGCTGTGTAGCATGCGGCTGCTGCATTGTGGGCTGTACAATAGTGATTAGGAGGGCGACAGAGACAGAAGGAAAGCGAGTGAATCTTATTGTGCGTTACACAATGGCATTTTAGAGGATTGCAAGAGAGAGAGAGGAATAGAGATAAAAAAAGAGCTTTTATTGTCTGTAGTGTTAAGCAGGATGAGCAGAGGAGAAAAGAGAGGAGATTGAACAGGAGATTGACTGGATCTGTCCAGCTGTCATTTCAAAGCCAGGCGTTCACTAACACACACACACACACACACACACACACACACACACACACACACACACACACACACACACACACACACACACACACACACACACACACACACACACACACACACACACACACACACACACACACACACACACACACACACACACACACACCTTCACAAGTGTTAACAATTGTTGAGTGTGAAACCCGGTATAGAAAGTATCAAACATAGTTTCAACATTTGTCTTGAACCCTCCCCTGGTACCCACGCTGCAGTAAAACAATTATTAGAGACATGTTTTCTGAATTTTGTTATCAACTTGGTACAGCAATAAGGGACACAATAATTCTGGTGGCAATAGCTTAGGTGAGACACTAGAGGCGGCCCAAGGTGATGGAATAAAGTCCACACTTTCTGTTAACATATCACACACTCCTTTAACTCTCATGTAGCGTCTGATCTTCTCCTCTTGTCCTCTGTCCCATCTGTTTTCTCTTCTAGCTTTCATTAGTCTGATTGTGATGGAGCCAGGTTTGTCTCAGGATTGGCTCTCTGACATCCTCTCCTTATCCTAAGGCAATATGTTGCATCATCAACCTCCAACATTACTGTCTCACTGACTTTGGGATGTGATGAGCATTTTACTTCATTCATGTAAGACAGCAGATTGGCACATTAAGTGTTGTTTTAAACTTAAAAAAAACACCTGCATGCACCTGTGTAGATGTATCTGACAGTAAAAACTCTTGAAATGATACAGCAAAATATATACTTGCTTAGGATTAGCTTTCTGTCAATTCAGATTCATTATCACTATTATGTTGTCCTTCTAACAGCGACTATGGGCCGTTATTTTCAACCTCAGAAAGTCAAAAGATCATCTTATTAAAAGACATCTGTTGTCTTGGGTATAACGTTTACATTTAATCTACCCTGCTTGTTTCATTTTGCAGCTTCCAAAGCACTCATAGTTGCATTCACTGCTGATTTCCATACCCTATTGTTCATTTTGTTGGAGCTAAATAAATCACTGAAACAATCTTTTAATTTCCAGTCTGAGACACTTTAAATGCAACTAAACAAAAGTATTAAACGTCTACTGATACTTTCTCCGTGGCGCCATGTCTGGCTATGATAGGCCGACTTTAAAAGGTTTTGGGTTAATTTGGGATCTTCCACGCTTTCTGACATATTGACACACGGACCTGAGTCTTACATTAAAAAAAAAAGGGACTCCACTCTACCTGATTATTATGAATGTAATATGAACTCAGCGCATTGTGGATGGCTCCGATCTAGCTTACTAGAAATTGAGACAACCCATATAAAGTATCAAATAAGAATGCCACTTAAAAGAAACCCAAATGTAGCTCTGGTTAGCTCACCCATTGCTCTGGTATCACTTTATTTCAACACAAGTTTCTAACGCTGTCCAGGGAAGAGATGTTTTCATCTTGACCTCTGCTCCCATATCACCTGCCACCAAAGGTGCTGAAAAAACCTCCATCCCAGTCGAGGAAATGAGGGTCAATGGTGAAGATAAAAGATGTTTACGAGAAAGAAAAAGGCTCCTGTAACACCGCACAGTGTGAGGTGTTGGTGATAGCTATCATGTGGCAGTTTGCACATCTCCTCAGTGGTAATCTGGCAGAAGGTCAGGGATATTGAACAGACAGGTTGCCAGAAGTTTGGCTTAGTGGATTCCCAGGGATCTCAGTCTGGCTCTTTTCAACAAGCCTATGTATAGCCAACTCAAGCTCCTCTAATACAAATATCTGCCCATCTGTGAAAATCTAACCTGCTTGACCTTTTTCCAATTCTTGTCGTACTCCCTGAAGCACAGGGATAATCTGCAGTTAAAGGAGGATGCTTTGATAAATAAGAATGGATCCCACTGTTCACTTTTCCTAGGAAGTGTGTTAGTATTTTATTCTCTGTTATTTCCAAATTACAAGTAGGGAAACATGTAACTTAATAGGGCCTCTTTAAGTTATTTTGGGTGCGCAAAAAGACAACAAATGCAGCATTACTGGACTCTTTAGCAGTGTAAAGTACAAATATGTATCCCTTTTTTGGATGCAGGCTTGATGTTCTACAGCAATTTTATATATAATAAGTTCTTGCTGATAATTTGACAATGACAGACAGCATCACATTATTTAAAATGATTCACAATGCACCTCTAACATGAGTCTCTGTTGCACTAAGCAATAAACATTTGTGCTGTAATGGAGGACTCCACCCCCTCTGTGTGTTTGAGGAACTAATGTGTTTGTTAATGTGTGTACATGCATATCTGGATGGTTGCCTGCATGTGGTCATTAGTTAGCATGTGTGTGTGTGTGTGTGTGTGTGTGTGTGTGTGTGTGTGTGTGTGTGTGTGTGTGTGTGTGTGTGTGTGTGTGTGTGTGTGTGTGTGTGTGTGTGTGTGTGTGTGTGTGTGTGTGTGTGTGTGTGAGTGAGAGAGTCCAGCCCTTTTTTCTAAAGGTTAATGAGTGGGGATTCACCACGTTCTATCACTGAGGCTCCTCTGCAGCCCAGAGCTAATTGGGACACTCTTTAACTACAGGGTAATGATGTGTGTGTGTGTGTGTGTGTGTGTGTGTGTGTGTGTGTGTGTGTGTGTGGTGTGTGTGTGTGTGTGTGTGTGTGTGTGTGTGTGTGTGTAAACCCCAAAGTAGGTCCTCTTCAAGCCTTGATTATCTATGATACGCAGGCCAACTTTAAATAACGCTCCTCTTGCGCCACACAAGCTTAGGACATCACAATGATGATGTTGCCTATTGTAGTAGCTCAAATATAAAATAGGGTGATGTTTCAATGTTGTCAGCTACTTTAATATACAGTTTCAAAGACATTTCAGTCTCAAAACATTCCTGACACCCTGAGTTGCTTCTGAAAAAAAATCAGGACACAACCTCATCAAAAACACCTGTAGCTGCGAGGGAAACATTCAACCTCAGAATAACCGCATGACATAAAGTACCCCTGTCTGCAGACACAAATAAATAACTCAGTTTTCTCTCAGCAAGCAAAACTAAAGAGAAGTGAACATGACTAGAATTTAAGTTGGAAAACAAGAATCCACCTGAGTTAAATCCAGAGTAAAAGGCTCAGGAGACCTCCTTCAATTCGAATAAATCTGTTACTAATTCTGCACGTAAAACTTTCAGCTATAAATATTTTATACCGTCACATTTGCTTAATCTAGTTGGAAATATGGGGAAAAAACACATGGTATCATAGTATACCATGGATGAGTTATCGTTCATCCGTAAAATGTGTCAAACTTATTCATATTGCTTCTTTATTTCCTAGATATGTACATCAAGGATTCAAATATTTTAGCAAAGTGTTGGGTTTCTATCCTATTTTCTGAAAGACCAAAGTAGTCTGCTAGGAGAAAACAGTTTTAACAATTCAAGAAAATAATGAAGGCCAGTCAACTAAAACTTGGTATTAGGTGAATCTTATTGATCTAATAATGAGGAAATGGGGTTTTTGCAGCGGTAAAGAGGAGAAATGGAGAAACTAGAGGAAATTAAATATATCCCAATCGATACAGCACTAGGAGCTGTCATGAGTGAATGAATGGATATGACAGACAGCTTTACCGTCAGTGATACACCTAATCACATTTGGACGTGTGTGTGTGTGTGCGCGTGTGTGTGTGTGTGTGTGTGTGTGTGTGTGTGTGTGTGTGTGTGTGTGTGTGTGTGTTGTATTGTCAGCGGTGCAGTGAGATTTACACAGGGCCTCTACGGTAAAGTAGCATGAAGAACATTAGACAAATGACACAGAGCAGGAAAGATTGATTATAGGCAGATAGGCAAAGAGCACACACACACACACACACACACACACACACACACACACACACACACACACACACACACACACACACACACACACACACACACACACACACACACACACACACACACACACACACACACACACAGAGGAAGAAACAGCGGGCTGAAATGAGCTGTAACTGAAACTCATCCTAATGGGTCAGTTTAGCTGGAAAGCTCACCCTGTTAAATATGCATATTATTCAACAAAGTCATGTAGAGTAACCGCTGGGAGTCTCTGAGGGAATGAGCCAGGGTCACAGACAGAGCACACGGGATAAAAAGAAGAAAGGAAAATAGGCATGAGGTAAAGTGTGATGAGGAAGAAACTTGAATGATCCCAGCAGGGAACCTGGGAAGCCACGGTGCAGAAACATGATACAAAAAAGCTTGGAAATTAGTAAGGAAATGTAGAACAAATTTGACTAAAGGTAAGAGGAAATTATCATTAATTTATTTGTGGTTTATGAAGTGTGCAGTAATGTATTCATTGTATGGGACATTGAGAGAAAATGTAGAAATAAAACAGAATAAAATCGGATTTCTTTCTAAAAATAAAATCTGAATTCTGTCTTTTTTCAGAATTGTGTCTGCGATCTCAGAAAGAAGAAAAATGTTCTTAAGTATATATTCCAAACATTACTTTGAGCTCCATAACTAATTAATGTGCTAATTTAATTCCTTTTTAGTTTAGCTAACGTCCCTTTGGGAATTAAGACTTTTTGACAGGCGTTTTTTATAATCCTCTCAAATGTAAAAGACCGAAAATTAATTATTATTCAAAATAACTGCCAAAGATCTTCTTTTTTTCCCCTTTTTTTTAGCCGGTTGCAGCACTTATATATCAAAATAGAAATAATGCAAATGCAACATGTGAATAAATAATTTAAAGTTTTGGAAAGTTTATAAAGTAATAACGACAAACAACCACACTTATCCTACATAAGCTTCATGCAGTTGAGCCACATTTCCAAATATAAAATGAGAGAGCCGCAGTGATGAATCTCTTCTGGTTCTGATTGACGGTACACAACTCCGAGCTAGATTTAAAAATAAACGTCCGAAAGTCACACGGCCCTTTGAGTGGAAGTAATCAGTAATAAATTAGCACGTCAAGTTCCTCAGAGCGCACAAGGTGATGTAAAAAGGCTGCAGGAGTGAGTTTGCGGCACAGATGTTTAAATAGTTGTGTCACCGCACAGCGACCCCAAACTGTCAAACTTCTCCCGCTCCGTTTCTTACTTTAATATCAAATCACTAAAGTTAGAGGTGCAAGTGAACCGGCAGCACGTATACGGGACTTCATGATGTTTTACTTTCACGAATCTCATCTTGGTTCGTCTTTAAATAAACAGAGTACCTCACAGTAAGTGTGGGTTTAAAAAATAAAACATAAAATCATATCAGAAGGTCCACTTTGTTGGTTATTTTGACCCCAAGAAGTTTGCTTATTTGAGATGATTTACCAGTAAGGATATGACCTAGATGGTGAACTATTATCACATCAGAGGTTTCATTTGTAAAGCTGTGGTAACAAACAAGTAGGCCTTGTAAAAAATGTTTTAACATACAGCTAAATATTCTTAATGTATTCCGAAATCTGAATAAAAACATATTGTATCATAGCTCTGACCATGGATGAGTTACTTTGTTTTTTGTATAAAAAGTAAGATCACCTTTATATTTTTGTTGGCAAAATCAAGAGGTCACCTTCGAGCTCAAGTTTAGGATCCTTTAGATGTTAAGATTTAGTAACCATTGCCAGTACACGATGAGGCGATATCTCCAAAAAGTTAAGTGACAAGTATTTTAATTGCCCTAACAAACCAATGTGTGCATGATCCATTTCTAAATGAGTGAGGTTTTAAATTAAATTAGAAATATTCTTTCTTTCCTGCTTTAATCAAATTGAACAGAAATCAAACGTCACTGTTTTCGATCACTGTTAAATGCCTTTGTGTATTTAAATGAGAGAACTCAGAGTTTCAGAAGGTGTCTCCTGCGGCTGATACAAAGGGCAGTGACACGACTTAAAGGTCACCTATCATTTTTAGGCAATAGCATAGGTCTCAGATATATAAAGAATATATAAAAAACATGTCTATGAAGTGTTTTGATCAAAATACCAAACAGATCACCCATTCTAGCCATGCCTCAGATCCCTCTGTTTCTCCTCCTGTTACAAAAGTACTGATTCTGGGTATAAAGTTTTTTTTTGTCGGGAATTGTTTCTGATACAGCGACGTAGAGAGAGGGTTATATTTTCTGACACTTTGTGAGTTCCCTGACACACCGGGGACACATATTTATGTATAAAAGACATCAAAAAGGGCATTTTGCATGATAGGTCCCCTTTAATGTATGGTATGATTTGAAAAAGACCTTTAAAATGGAGCTGAGTATTCTGTAATCACAGAAGCTTCCAGCCGATGTCACCACACCTGGTCATTAAAGGGAGAACGTTGTGGCACATGACTTTCAAAAGACACTTACATGACACTAAAAGCATATTCTTAGAGCACGATAATTATCACGGCGCAGACTTAAAACTCATCTCTTTCGACTCCGCTTCGAGCGATAGAATTACTAACAAAGAATTACTGACAAAGCACTTATATACTAATAAAGGACTGGCTTATCTAAAGCCAGTTGAGTAGCACTTGAGTGTTTTGGCTCTATGAAACCTGATGTACTTATATGATTCTTTTTTCTTCAAGTTTGTATCTTGTTGGTCGAATGCACTTCTTGTAAGTCGCTTTGGATAGAAGCGTCAGCTAAATGTAATGTAATATCATGATCAGAGCAGGACTCCAACACTGGCTTCTTCTTCTTCTTCTTCTTCTTCTTCTTCTTCTTCTTCTTCTTCTTCTTCTTCTTCTTCTTCTTCTTCTTCTTCTTCTTCTTCTTCTTCTTCTTCTTCTTCTTCTTCTTCTTATGTTGTATATAATAAAAGCCTCTCTTCACTTTCACTGGTTTTAGGCAGGAATTTCTTCAAGTATTTTCCAGAAAATTTTACTATTTCTTAAAAAGGAGCACAATATGCATTTTGGGGTTTTCCCTTTGTGTTTTATAGGTTTTTGTGCATGTCAATGGTCTGCAAAGGCTAACATCCCTGTGTTCCCTTCAGAGGGAGTTTCTCTCCCACACACCCCCCTCCCCCCTACCGGAAACACCTCCATTGGACTCCTTTGTTTACTTCTGTAACATAGTGACATCACTATGCAACACTCCCACTTGCAGACTTGGCTCTGGTTTCAGACAGAGGGTGAAAAGAGGTGCTGCAGAACAGGCAGTATGAGAAAAGTAAAGAGCTTTTTGAACACATGCATGGAGACATGTCCCAGTAGAGACATAAAATACAAAAATGAACCTAAAATGAGCCAAAAATGTGCTCTTTAAAAAGAGTTGTGCTGTAGAACCAAATACATCAACACACACAGCAAGTGCATTAGTAAATGAAGTTATCGAGCAGGCACTGAGGTAGAAGGAGATAGACGGACAGCGTTAGCTCGGTTTAAAGCCCTGAGGGTCGGCTGAGAGCAGCATCCAAAGAGACATCATGGACCTGGGACTCATACTTCTGCAGACGTGTTGTTGTTCTTAAAGGCATCGTTAACTTATCTGGCCTGCAGCAAAAGAGAGGCTAAGACCTCAATTCTTGATCCATGGAGAAACTGCCCAAAGGCAAGACCACCACACACACACACTCACACACTCACCTCAGTAACCTTAAAGCTGTACAGTGTAAGATTTTACTTACTTTTACTGTTAGCTCTGCCTTTAAGCCTCTGCCTAGGACACGCATGCTCTCAAATAAACTCACAGATTGAACGCACTCTTGACAGACACATGTATTCACCCCCGACAGAAAAACACTGCTTGGCTGACCATGCATTTCCTCCTTTAGTCCACAGTAGACGGAGCAGAGAGTTAAAAGACTGATTGACTGTCAGAAAGCAAAGTGTTCCAGACTGAGTTCCAGTGGCTGCTGCGTGACGTTTTGATAATTGTTTCAGTTTAGAAATGAGTCGTATTCTGCAGAAATCATTCATTCATTCTGCAAACAAACAGGAAGTCAAGGTGAGGAGCTGGAACAACCCAGAGTTAAAGTAAAAAATGTATGGTGTACAGATGACTTAAAGAGGATGCAAAAAACAGCAGCTGGAATATTGTATCCCCATTTTCTTAGTAATGAACCAGCTGCATTTATTAGCTGTTATTATTAATCCGTTTTTTCCCCTTTTCTTTATTCTCTTTCTTCCTTTTCTTTCTTCTTTTTTTGATTGGGATGTAGTTTGCCTTGTTACAAAAATATTTCTTCAAATGCTCATTTAAAAAAGTTAAATGTTACCAACATTATGTCTTCGAATGGCTTTTTCCTGTTGGAACTAAAGTACAAAACACTGAATTGTCCCTTAATAAAAGCACTTAAATGATAAACAACTTATTGTTTCCACATCTGGTTTCCTTAGGAATATTTCAGAGGAGGAAAGTTTGGGAAAACTCAGCTCCAATCATGAGTGAGTGAATGTAACTTTAAGAGACTAACTCTTAGTTGTATTTTGTGTACAGGCTTTCTTCCCCCAGCTGGCTTGTCATCCCAGTCCTCGGCGACCCCATAAATGTCAGGTCATTTCAACGTCACCTCTCCAACGGGCTCTGTTGCAACAGGACGTTTTCTCTGGAAAATATGCCAGCTTTATAAGGCTGTTAAAAATGATCAGAGTCCCTTTTAGAAACCCTGAGAGAGAGTGCAGACAAGCATACAGACAGCAAGCAAAGGGGGTCAAACACAAAGAGTTTGAAACATGAAATAAAACAACATTATTACTTCTTTGAGAATGACAAGACATGGTTTATCAAGCCAGGCTCGACGCTGTTGCCTTTGGTACTAATTACACTTTGGAGTAAATCTCCAGCAAGACGCTCTTGAGTGATAATGAAGCAAAACATGATGTAATCTACAAGCCAGAGCCTGAAACGCCACAGAAGTGGAAGCTGCTGAAGGAGCAGCTCGATGAATGAGTGTGCAATAGAAGTCTAAGTAGACCGGTGAGTGTGAGCAGGCTATTAGAGGAATAAGGAAGAGGGGAAAGTGCTCTCTTAGGCAACATTCAAGTGCCATATATAGCTTGTGGGCAGCAGATAAAATACATTGTCATTATGACAATGTAATGTAAATGTAACCCAACATGTCATAAGATTCTGATAGATGTCGTAATCCTGGTGATTCATGCTCTAGTTCCAAGAAGCGTTTTTTTCGCATTAGAGTTCAGCCAAACTACCAAAGGAAGAAGTTCACTGAATGCTGATTGCTACGAGTTGAAGTAAAAAGATGAAAGAGTTGGGCTAACAGCACATTTCAGTTTGTTTTGCTTCAAAGTTACTGCAGAATTTGGCAGAACATGTACTTTGAAGAAGTTCCCACATTGGGAGAACATAATGAGGTAATTAGCTTTAAGTTGGTATTAAAAAAGTAAGTGTAATAATCGTAATGGAGGTGACTTACCCTATATATTGTACATACATTATTCTATCAGTTTCATATGTTCTTAAAGGGGCCCTATTCTGCTCATTTTCAGGTTCACATTTGTATGTAGTGTCTCTACTGGGACATGTATCCATGCTTTAATGTTCAAAAAGCTCTTTATTTTTCTCATACTGCCTGTTCTGCAGCACCTCTTTTCACCCTCTGTCTGAAACCAGAGCCCAGTCTGCTCTGATTGGTTATCTGGCCGGCTCTGTTGTGATTGGTCAACCTCTTAGAGATGTCCCGCCCGATTCAAAACGAATCTGAAATTAGTATTTTTCACTGAGAAAGAGCTCAAAAAGCACTTAAAGAAAGCTCCAAACAGAAAGAAGAGAGATTGAGAGGACACTTGTTTTAATTATTTGTCCCTGTGATGTTATCTACTTTATGTCCATGTGATTAATTCAAAGACTTCAGATGGACTAGTAAATAAATGACAGACTCCTGACTGTGGTTTAGAGATCCGCTGTCTCGTAGCACATTTCCCCATCTCTATTTTTCATGCAGGACTTGTTGTGTCCTCTTTGATCTCGCTGAGCAAAACTGACTGAGGACCAGTGGTGTTAAAAGCAGTGGGTTGATGTGTGGAAAACAGCTACGTCATGGCCTATGCAGTATACATGTAAGTTGGACTCGCACATGGAAAAAGTGGAGTAATCTACTTTTTCACAACTTTAGTTGCTTCAAATGTCTGTGTATATATATATATATATATATATGGGGCGAAGCCTGCGAGCTAGTTCAGGCAGTCAACTCGAGCACTTATGCTGCATTCATACATAACGCCCCTTGCCACTCTACAACCAACCAAACAGAGTCTCCTTAATATGCCGCTCTATTTAACCTGCCAGATCTCTCTCTATGCATTGCTAGCTGCTGCTATTGCTGCAGCTACTTCCACGTCGCTGCTGCTTGCCTGCCCCACCACCACCCCATCTTCCACCCCAGCTTCCACCTGTAGGCTCGGGGGGTTAGTTCAATCATCGTGCTATGTATATCTGTGGAGTGATGAGGCCCGAGCCTAGACGCCAAACTCAACTATATGCTGCTTCTAATAAAAATGTTAAAGAAACACGTGAGTTGTCTGACTGAAATATATATATATGCCAAAAAAGGGCGTCGATTTGTACCCACACATTAGAACCAGACAGATTGAATTTGTTTTTAAATCACTTAATGGGCTGGCCCCTCAGTACATCTCCGACCTCCTACAGGTGTACACCCCCTCAAGGGCTTTGAGGTCGGCTTTGAGGTCGGCTGATCAGCTGCGGCTGGAAATCCCAAAAACAAGGGAAAAGACCAGGGGAGACCGAGCCTTCTCAGCGGTAGCCCCCAGGCTCTGGAACGACCTGCCCCCCCATGTCAAATTGTTGCCCACTCTTGAAGCTTTTAAGTCCCGCCTAAAGACCCACCTCTTTTACCTCGCTTACGAGTCAGTCTGAGCTATGTCTCTACCTATTTGTATGCTTTTATTGTCTGTCCATAGCCTTTATGTGCCGTGTATTTACTCTTATGTGTGCCTTTTATCTATTCGTGTAATATTGTATTTTATTATAATGTTATGTTCATTGTGAGGCACTTGGGCAAACCCTCTGTTTTTAAAATGTGCTATATAAATAAAGTGGATTGGATTGGATTAAATTAATTGATAATGTTTCCAAAAAGAAATAGAAATGCCCAGGTTTTCCTTCCCTGGCAACTTTGCCTTGATTCAAATGAATAAATAATGAAAAGTTATTCTAAATGATTGAGTATAGGCTGTTGCCATTACCTTGATTGGCAGACTAAGAATCAAAGATGTTGATTACGTTTGCAGGAATAACATCGTATAACTAATCACATAGGAGGCAAAGGGGACATGCTTTTCCATTATTAATTCAGTACAATAAATAACATGCTGCACATTTATGCCTTATGCTGACTAAACTAACCATTGAATTACGGCCTACAGAACTGCAGCGCATGAAATCATGGCTGTCTCGAAATCCCTATAAACAGCTGCGAAAATGCAAAAAATGAGCTAAAGAAATCATATTAAGCACCCGTTTCAAATTAGGAAAACACCTGTTATATTTCTTTTTATAAGGGATTTAAGTTAGAGATTCAAAGGCTTTGTTGTCATATGCAATGTCCTATGGTACAGGGTCGTTTTGGTGATAACAATCTAAAGTCAACAGAATACACTTAAAACATAAAAAGAAATACAAATAGTGCAAGAAATAGACATAAAATAGTCCATGATAACGGTGCAAGGGTCGAAATGATGCCAGTAAAATTCAAAAATAAGTCAACTACATACAAATAGAGAACGATGGAATTAACACAGAAAGTAGAATGAATAATGCAGTGGAATAAAAAAACTGCTGATCATAATAGTATAAAAATAAATATGTAAAAGACTGCAGATGTTTTATACAAGTAGTGGATTGATTTCTAGTGAATTGCTTTAGAAAGTAAAATGAAATAATGTACAGAGGAATACAATAATGTGTATTGTAATAGTTTATGAATAAATAAGTAGACTGTAGATGAGTTTACTCTTTGTCTGGCATCCAATGTAAGAAACATAATAACCAGTAGAGGCCACTGTCTTGTTTGTTTACAAGATTAAAAAACATGTGTGTTTAAGTATAAATGTGGTATCTATGACACGTAGCTGTAGTCATGAAGTTGTGATACAAAGGCCTCTCATTGAAGAGCCTAAACTCTGGGTTCGAGCCCCAGCAGGACTCTCTGTGTGGGCTTCTTCTCATTTGAATCCCTTCATAATCCTTCCCTCCGCTGCTGAGGCCAATACATGGAGCTGTCAGGCCGGGGGTTGTTCACTCTCAATGAGGAAAAACTCTGGATAATAAGCCCTGGATCTTGCTGGAAGTTTTAGTTTGGTGTTTCGAGCAGCAGCTGGTGCGTTCAGTCTGACTGCGTCCACACACACATTTACACACAATCAACCATGAACAGTAAACATCAGCAGAGAACAACATCAGACTAATATGCATTCACAAAGCCCCCACAAAAACCCTCTCAGCCAAATATGAATTATGAATTAATATGAATTATGGCCCTGCAGGACTGCGGCGCCCGCTCATTAATCAGTGTGTTTTCAGCGGAGAGGGAGAAATAAACCCACTCCCCCCCGCGTTAACTCAAAGAACAGGTAGGCACACGCAGGAATGTGCAAACGCAAACAAACGAGCAAATTAGATTTGGAATCAATTAAGGACCTGGAGTCAATGTGGGCAATTAACCCTTTACACCGTTATCAGAGGGTTACTTGCTTTGTTTTGTGAGAAAAGATTGAAAATGTTTACAGCCCTTGACTTTTAGCTTTATGGATATTTAATTTATGAAAACACTGAAGTGTGTTATACAGAATTGAGTGCATGTAAATGGTCTGCAAAGGCTAAAATCCAAAGTTCTCTATTTGAACTCACCTAATCAGACAGAGGTCGCAACCACAAGTCCTTTATAGTGATATTGACGGAAAAAAAGGATGGCTGCCTCGATGAAAGTATTGCAGGTATACAGAAACTCAACTGCAATGAAGTTTGATATCACCAAGCTGTGGAGGCATAAATATTCACATCATCAATAAAAGACTTGCATTTGCTTTTTGTGATCACACTGATACTGCAAAAAAGTTCAGTATATTTCAATTACTAATCTGAATTATTAGCATATCAGTAAATGTCAGTTTTACTGCCGTTTTAAAGAATAACTTACCAGTAGCCAGTTCACAATTTCACTTTAAATACTGGCCCTGTTTCATGAGTCATGTGTCCTGGCATGCACTCACAAATAATATTTTATATCCCTCAGGAGAATCCCCGCTGCTGTCTTAAGTGCTCTTCCATTACCGGGATAACTCAGGTGAACTTCTTAAAATAGAAACCTTTCGAGCGCAGAGGGAGCGAGACTATACACAAGGATGTAAACTAAAGGAGCCTTATTTTTGCCCAGAAGTCTTTCTGATCATACATAAATTCCTGGACAAGCAATGCATAAAACATATATTTAGAGCACAACGAGTACTACAGTCCAGACTAATACTCTCTGTTCCCTGGGACCCTGCATGACGTTAGGCATTATGATGGAGTACAGTGAGGATAAAGGAGGAGGAGGGAGGGGTCCCTGATGAAACAAAGCTAATGTTAACGCTAGGTGAGACTCTGGTGAAAGCCACTGTGCTTGTTTCAACATGAACGTTTTCTGATTGATGGTAACAACACATTTTACTTTACTTCTGCTTTGTCAAGTTCTTAATAGTGTCTCTACTGGGACATGTCTCCATGCTTTAATGTTCAAAAAGCTCTTTATTTTTCTCATACTGCCTGTGCTGCAGCACCTCTTTTCACCCTCTGTCTGAAACCAGAGCCCAGTCTGCTCTGATTGGTTAGCTGGCCGGCTCTGTTGGGATTGGTCGACAAGAAAAATACAAGTTTCAGCAGAATGCATCCAAAAAAAGCTATGTACAGGCAGTAAAAAACAAGCATTGTGTGCAAAGACAACAAGACCTAAAAAAAGATCTTAAAGTGAAATCCACTAACAGCTTGGCCACCACAACTAAAGTATTTTCTTTGTATTAAGATCTTGATTCCTATTTTGATCCTTTGGATACTGCAGCATACTGTTGGGAGGATTGTTAGAACAACTACTGCATATTTATTTAATGTATCTGTTTGCTATTTTAGCTAAATCCAGGAAAATCATGTCAATATGATAAACATGTCTTGTTAATCCAATGATGCTTATAATGCTGAGAAGTCCTATTGGCTTGTGTAATGTTGTAGCAGAAACAGAAAGCACTTGCTCTTTACAGGAGAGCCATCCACCTCCATGTTGGGATGTATGGATGGGGAGAATGAGATGAAGGGAAGAGCAGGAGGAGGAGAGGTGAGAGGAGGATGGAAAGCGTTAGAGGTGGATGGAGAGAGTTAGAGGTGGATGGAGAGAGTTAGAGGAGGATGGAGAGAGTTAGAGTTGGATGGAGAGAGTTAGAGGGAGAGAGTTAGAGGTGGATGGAGAGAGTTAGAGGAGGATCGAGAGAGTTAGAGGTGG
Source organism: Dissostichus eleginoides (assembly GCA_031216635.1). NCBI lineage: Eukaryota > Metazoa > Chordata > Actinopteri > Perciformes > Nototheniidae > Dissostichus > Dissostichus eleginoides. The sequence goes on along the minus strand of CM062281.1, from coordinate 23,929,032 downwards.
ATGGAGAGAGTTAGAGGAGGATCGAGAGAGTTAGAGGTGGATGGAGAGAGTTAGAGAGAGTTAGAGGGTAGAGGGAGAGAGTTAGAGGAGGATGGAGAGAGTTAGAGATGGATGGAGAGAGTTAGAGAGAGTTAGAGTTAGAGGTGGATGGAGAGAGTTAGAGGTGGATGGAGAGAGTTAGAGGTGGATGGAGAGAGTTAGAGAGAGTTAGAGGAGGATGGAGAGAGTTAGAGGTGGATGGAGAGAGTTAGAGAGAGTTAGAGGAGGATGGAGAGAGTTAGAGATGGATGGAGAGAGTTAGAGAAAGTTAGAGGAGGATGGAGAGAGTTAGAGGTGGATGGAGGGAGTTGTAGGTGGATGGAGAGATTTAGAGAGAGTTAGAGTTAGAGGTGGATGGAGGGAGTTAGAGGTGGATGGAGAGAGTTAGAGGTGGATGGAGAGAGTTAGAGGTGGAGTTAGAGGTGGATGGAGAGAGTTAGAGGTGGATGGACAGAGTTAGAGAGAGTTAGAGTTAGAGGTGGATGGAGAGAGTTAGAGAGAGTTAGAGTTAGAGGTGGATGGAGGGAGTTAGAGATGGATGGAGGGAGTTGTAGGTGGATTGAGGTGCAGGAGGAGGTGCAGGAGGAGGAGGTGCAGGAGGAGATGGTCTGACTTCACTGCCTCTACATGCTGCTGCTGCTGCTGTAATAGGCTCACATCAAAGTTCTGCCATCTTCACCGTGTCTCCTCGAATCCATCCCAGCTGTCTGTGTGCCTGTCGCTCCTCATCAGAGACGAAGAGCAGCAACAGGAGGAGAGGCAGTGCAGAAAATAATACAAAGAAATGCAGTGGATGTCAGGGTGTGTATGCTGAGAGAACGGCTGTGTTTACATGGGTCGCAGTGGTTAATGTAGTGGCTTAATGTGTCTGCTAAAATATTCTTATGTGGTCCAAATTTATTTGGGTTTAACTAGAATAAAGTATAATAGAGGGGATCAGTCATAACCCATATTCCTTATTAAAATGGTAATTTAATGTCCAAAGGCTAACAAATTAGCATCAAATTACACCACAAATATTCATGTAAGCAGGTTTTGACCTGGTGGTAATGCTATTACAAGCAGTGAATAAACAGGGTTTCTTGTCACACACACAAAGTTATTGAAACTGTGAAAATGCAACAGGGATCCAAAGAGCCAGTCCCTCTTTGCATTTTCATTGCACACTGATTGGGTGCTGGCTTCAGAAAAAAGGCTCTGTTGCAGCAACTTCATCTAAAGGAAAATGAATAGCACTGATTTCTTTTTACTCGTTGTCATGATTTAAGGCTGCTTAATACTCTCTTCACTCTTTCTGGTACCACCACAAAGAGAAGTCCAAGGTCATTTTCATGTTGTTTTTCCCTTTTCTTTTCCCCCCTGGCTGTTTTGTCTCAGAATTGTAAATCTTTTCAGACATTAAAAGGCAAGTTAGCAAGTTACAAATACTTTTTTGTACTATCGACTACTGTGGAAAAGTGGAAATTGCAACAAAGCTAAAAAAGCTACGACAGATTCCTCTGTTTTTGACACTTCGGCTTTCTCTTCCCCAACAGTCTACATTGACAAAACACAAGCGGGAGTTTCTCTCCCACACACTCCCCGAAACACCTCCATTGGACTCCTTTGTGTTCTTCCAGTACATAGTGACATCATGAAACACTTGCACTGCTATTGGCTAACGCTACGACACATTGTACGTGATAGGCTAAGGGGCGGGACATCTCTAAGCGGTTGACCGATCACAACAGAGCCGACCAGCATTGTGAGAATGTTACCATTCACTGTTCTAAGAATGTTTTCAGCGGGAAGTTTTCTTTTGGTTCCCAGAATGTTCTTCTTAAAAGGTAGGATAACGTTCTTTAAAAACATTCTTGAAATATTTTGTGATGACCTTCAAATGTTTTTGATAACATTGTTCGAACATTATGCCCTACTATTCTTAAAACGTTTTCAGCTGGACGTTATTTTGGTTCCCAGAATGTCCTTCTGAAAGGTAGGATAACGTTCTTTAAAAACATTCTTGAAATGTTTGGTGATAACCTTCTTAAGATGTTTTTGATAACCTTCTTAAGATGTTTTTGATAACATTGTTAGAACATTATGCACTACTATTCTTAAAACGTTTACAGCTGCAAGTTAGATTTGTTTATGTTGCCAGAACGTTATTATTTTAGAGTAGGATAACGTGCTTTATTTTTCCGATTTATCAGAAGTATTTTCTACTTTTTTTTTTAAAGCTGCGGCCAGCAGCTAGTACAAGTCACTGTCGGTGTCACATGTACTGGAGGGGACCCAGAATCAGACTCGGAATCAGCTGGTGAAAGTAACATTTGTTTTATTAGAAAAGGGGAGCTGGGAGTGGAGGTTGGTTATGGCGGCAGTGGGAAACCGTTGTTCCAGGGTGGGTAGAGAGGCCTGGCTGGTCTTGGGAGTGTGGAAGGCCTTGGATTCCTCCTGGGAGAGACATACAAATGAGTGTGAGGCAAAAGCAGGCAAAGTTGTCAAAGAATATGCTGGTAAAAAGCTAGAGCGGCACGCAACAAACCGTTCACGGCAACAATCCGGCAGGGAATGAGTGCAGGCTGCAGGCTTTCATAGTGTGGCTGATGAGCAGGTTGCAGGTGTGGTTGATTGGAGATTGCTCCCAGCCGTGTAGAGCAGACCAGCAGGCAGGGGGGGAGAGAGAAAGACACACAGTAGAAACAAACACATACAAACACTAACAGGGGTTTCAGGGACGGGCAGTGACAGTCGGTCCATTCTTCTATATGTCGGTCGGTCTCAAATCTAAAGTGTGCAATAACGATTTTTATCCAATATGCATAAACAGCGGACACTGTTTATACGCAGCCCTCACAAACCACACACGGCCAGATAGCTTATCTAACCGTTAGAACCTTCATACGAGACAACCTTTATAGTCAGAACAAAGTGGATTATTTTCTGATATTTTACACATATGATATTATGATACTGTGGGCCTACATACCTTAGTGTGATTATAAGTGCATGTGAGTGAATATTGGCATGCACATTCGTTTTTATACGTCCTATTCATTGTTTCAATGCGCTCATACACCTTAAGAAAGTTATCACCAAAAATGTTAAGAATGTTTTTAGAGAACGTTATCCTACCTTTCAGAAGAACATTCTGGGAACCAAAATAAAACGTCCCGCTAAAAACATTCCTAGAACAGTGAATGGTAACATTCTCAGAATTTTTTGAGAACCAAAAATGTCTAGCTGGGAACTCACACATGCCACCGCAAACATGCAATATCTGCTTGCAGCTTATCATGAATTACGTTTGTTTTTTTCAAAAGGAAAATATGGTGACATCAGATTTTTTAAAACATCCTTTTCAAACAAATGCAACAAGTTTGTTTTTTAAAGTGCTCTAGAAATAAATCTGACCATGACCGTGTTAATATTTGCCATCACGGGAACGTTTTATAAAAAAAGAATAACATCCTGAAAACATTTCAGAATGTTTCTTGGAGAATGTTCTTCATTTCTTATCATGTAGCATTGAGAGAACGTTTTATAAAAAACATCTTTAATGTGTCCAACGTCCAAAACACATCCTTAGAATGTTGCAGGCAAAACGTTCCACCTTTGTTAACACATCACATTAAAGGAACGTTTTATAAAAAAACTTTCTGTCATCTCAGGCCTTAATAACATCCTCAAAACATCCTCTGAATGTTGCAGTTAAAACGTTATGTCTTAGTTAACCTTAAAGGAACATTATTTGAAATAATAAACATCCTAAAAAGGTTCTTTGAACATCAGATTAAAACGTTTCTTTAAAACATTATTAGAACCTGTAGGTAATGTTAGCCAAAGTTGTGAGAGCGTTCCCCGCTAGCTGGGTGGTCCCAGGAGAGGCTCATAATACAAATATGAACCTGAAAATGACCATAATATGTCCTCTTCACACAATGTTTTACCACATTTTAACCCACTGATTACGGTAATTCCTTAAATGAAAATGACAGATTAGGCTGCTAAATTGAGTGATTTTAAGTCTAGCACTTAAATGGAAAATAAGGCACTTGAGTTCTTGCGATCAACTTTAATGTGGATGTCGAGTTAGTGTTGATTGTAATGTACTCGATTGAAGCAATGAATTCCACAATGTGTGCTATATTGACCAATAAAGTTACAAACCACTCAAAAAGTGAACTTTTTGCTTGTATTGCAAATTAGCTACATGGAGGATGGTATGGATGAGGTCACAATTAACTATTTTTGGACTGATTTGGATAAACAGTGGTACTTAGGCTGGATACTTGGGCATGCAAAGTGTGTATACCAGAAACCAGAGCTTCTCCTGTTTCTTTTAAGCTTGATACAAAGTGTTAGGTCCTTAACCCTTTGTCATGTCAGTAGTGCTAGATTCAAAAGACTCTGAAATTAGTTTAATTTAGGAAAAGTCACATGGTTCAATCTGCAAAGCACTGACACAGCCAAAAGTACTTTGTCATTTACAGTATGATGATTTATTGGGCTGCTCTGTCATGTGTGTTTTTCTTTCTGCTGAAGGGAAAATAACAATATTAAGGGAAAGAGGCTGAGAAAATCAATGCAGCGAGCCAATAGGGAACCAAGAAGAAACGGAGCTCACAGACAGACGCTGGGTCAGGATGAAGAAGATGAAAAGCAGCAGCAGAGAATGAGCGTCTGACAGCTTAAACACACCGCCAAGTACGAGACGGCAATTACATGAGGTCAGCTGACACGTCCCGTAATCCTACTCTACTCCAACTGTCTGTCTGAAGCAGCCCTAACAAGCATCACTTTATAAAGACTCTGCGGTGGTATGAAACATTTGTTATTATCAGAGGAATTCAAAGAAATCAGGTTAAAAGCATTCAGAGTGAAGTTTCAAGTAATGGCAAGTACGGCTCGGCAATGTGAAGGAAATCACAATATTTATGACAAAACATCTCGATTTTGTGACAATATTGTAAGGTTGACCATTGATGCTTTTACAAAATGCTAGCAATAGGATAGGATAATTGATCATCAGTAACATGGATTTATTGACTAAGTTTAAGGACAGATGATAGAATAGACACAAGTCATGTAAATTCAGAAATGTACATGACAAAAAACGGATTATCTCAATATACAAAATCTCACACTAGATTTGATACTAGCGTATCACATAAAAAATAGAACATCAATATATTTCCCAGTCCTTATAGATTGGTGCCGCAATCACGTATTTTTTAAGGGCGTTTCGGAAGTTAGCATCGGAAAGGTTACCGCAAAAATAGACTTGTTGTTTTGGTTTGGTTTCGGTATATTGCAGTAAACAAGATATGTTTATGATAAACGTTTATGATACCAACACAATTAGTTCAGCAGGATAATCTCCAAATACTAACACCACTTTGTGAGTTTTGTAGTATAAATAGAATGGCCATAAACAATAAGCTAACGTTAGGCTATAAAAGATCTGGAGTGCCACTGTTAAGCTAAAGGCGGCTAATGTTTGGTGTGATGACGTTTAGTAGTCTCTTTTAGTCACTTGTTAGCAACTGCAGTTTAAGGCACATAATAGCTTTGGACATTCACTAGTGAGGTGTTTACTGACGTATCTTATGTTGTAGAACAAACATGAAAATCAATTGAGCTTGTGTTAACCATAGACTCTATATCAGGCTTCTAAACACAAACCGTTTAATTCAAGACAAGGGAAATGGAAGTAGTAAATGCTAACTTATTTCTGGGTTTTATGACTCATTCCTTCTCTACTTCATGGTAAGAAGGAAGAAGTGTGTAGAAAATAAAGCGTACGTGCTGCTGTGTTGTCTCTTTCTGTGGTCGGGGCACTTCTTCCTCCCTCAGGCTGAGGGTCGGGACCATGATTAACGCCATGAGGGAAATAGTTGATGTTGTAATTGATGTAGCGTTTGTGTCATGGACATCTTTATAACGTGAGGCATGTATCCGGAACAGCTCCTTCCCCTGAGCTGGCTGCGGGCTCTCCGTCATTCAGACAGCCCGGCTGTAAAGACGCTGCTGACAACCACAGTTTCAGATAAAATTGCTCTTGGCACTAACAACTTTATCTGGATGTTTTGCCCTTCGGATATACTCCAAACCAAAATGCCTCAGTTACTGTCACCATCTGTCAACTCTTCAGCACACCAGATTTACTGCAGTGACAGACAGTCAAACCCAACAAGGCCGGCCTGAATCCCCTCACACAGCCCGACAGTTTAATCTGCAGCACTAAAGATGTTCTTTGTTTCTGCTTTAAAGATTGCTCTGTCATGGAATAATGCTCCCTCTCTCTACTCTTATATACATTTACCATTGCATCTCAATGAAACCTAACAATCATTACCTCTGTTCTTTTATTTACAATGAAAGACCAGGCATCAGCACGACAAATCATACTCTTAACGCGAGTAATGATGCACACCAACAACAGACTGCATAAATAAAAACAATGGTAAAAGAATGGTCTGTTGTTTTGTTTAAGTCGGTTATTTTTATAGAGCTTGTAATATTATACAAGTCTATAGTCAGTCTTTTACTCTGTATTTGAAATACATTTTTTGCTCTGTTTATTTTACATACAAGCCCATTCTAGTATATTTATAATATATAATTACCCTGATCATTTTTGAGTTTTCTTTTTTACTACTTTGCCTATTTGCATCCAAAGAATTATCCTTAAAAATAATATGAGACAATGCCTTATTTGCACATTAATCATAAACTTAAATACGAAAAAAAGAGCGATTTTATGTAGGAAATTCAAGTTTCAAAGTGATATCTTCCAGTTAATTAAAATGTTTTACACCATTCACCTGAAGTCTCTTCAGTGTATTTTACATTGAGGAGTCTCGACTTTACCCAATTTCTACCTGCCAGACAACTTAAAGCAAATATTCTCTGTAGCCATGATACAAAGTGAAAAATAAAACCATAATCTCAACGTGTCGTATGTGACCCAGCACGGCCCGATCCTGTGTCTCTAACCCGACATGAAGTCTGATTAATATGACGGCAGCTGTAAATAAAACAGTGGCTAAGAGCTTCTGGCTGCGTCCGGGGGTCTCGAGGTACAGGAGGGCTGTCGGTTACATCTCCACGACATTAGAGAGCGTTCTCAGCAGTGCTCGCCTGTCCCATCCCATCCTGACGAGGGGGGGAAGACAGCTGGTCTCTGGTTAGGAATCCTCAGGCTGCACGCTGTCACAAGCACTGATTTCAGCATCGTGCGACACTTTAATAGAGAGGTATTGTGTTGAAACAGGGTTTAATGTTTGAGCAAAAATACACTATGTTTAATAAGCCTTCTGTTGGATTTGAGTACACTATTTTAGATATAATTCATCAGAAACATTGAAATTGAATGTCCTAAATATATACCTCAAACTAATTATATAATGTGCACAACATATAGTCATAGTATGCTGTTTAGGAGTAAGTAAAAATCTTTTAAATAGGATAATATACATTACGTTTTCTAAGAATAAGTACTTATATTTTGGTTCAGCTGGGAGGTGCTTCTCCATTTCCCAGGTGCATTGCATTGTGGGATAATAGTTTGATTTAAAGCAAACTCAAAATCCATCCTATCAGTATGCCTCCTGTCTGATTTGAGTATATTTTTTTCAATGTAATACATTATGTTCTTGGAAACGTTATGTAGAATGATTTTGGGAAACAGCATCATTTCATATCATGTTTGATTTGAATTTAAAGTGAAAATAATAAACACATGTTGTCAGTGTAGTTTGAAAGCAAGTCATACTTTTTTTTAGTCAAACATTTTCTGTATGTTTTACGTAAGCAGAGATTGTCAGAAATAATAAATAATATTCTCGGAAATATTGCAAAATAAATCAAAAGGAGTAGATTTAATGCTGATGAAAGCGGATGAAAGCTGTATAAAAATGATGATGCTGAATTGATGAATGAGTTGATATTGTTTTGATATTTACAAAACTATAAATTGATCAAATGCCAAACTCCCTTCCCTTATGTTTCCTAATAAAACATGTTGTAAATGTAGAAAATGAGACATTTTAAATGGACCCTTTACTAGTTATAACTGAATATTTGAAAAAGCTGTTCTTTGGAGGAGGACGGAGTTTTTATGTGAGCTGCCTTTACAGGAAGTTTTCATGGTTTCTGGAGAAAGAAAAGTTTTGACAGCAGAGAAACAAAGAGAGGACACAACAGAACTTTCTCCCTGTCAGAAAAGATTTGGTCTGCAATGTAGAGATGTTGTTTGAGGCGTTTGTGCTTTACTTCTCTACTTGCATACAAGAAACTGGAATATTCTTCACCAATAATAGTGTGAGAAAATGTTGGGGAGAAATAAAAACTTTGAGGAGATCTAAATAAAGTAATTATGTCTCGAACTTAATATAAAGGGGGTCTTCAAGCTAATTATTACTTGAGTCCTTATCGGAAACAAGCAAGCAAGAAGATGAAATTAGGTATTTTTATTTCAGGGTAGGGCTGCACGATTTGGGGAAATAATCTAATTGCGATTTTTCTGACAGATATTGCGATTCGATTTGCGATATTTATTTTTAAGCGACCCAACGGAAGTTTATTGTAAAATGCGGCCATATCTCCGGCTAGGAAGGTCGTATCAACGTGCTCCCGTCTCTAGCACCCCTGCAGCCAGAGCTACGAGTGAAAGAACTAAACTTACATGAAACTTCCGTGGGGTTGCTTTAAAGTCAAGCTTCAGTTTAAGATTCACCCTGTGATAGATGTAAAACATGTGATGGAGCATTACTAACCTGACTCAGATGGTTGTTTCACCAAACCATCTAGGAAAGCTCCATTGGAAGCCATTTGGAAAAGGCCAGGCACTTTTTTTTTTTAAGGGAGACCTGTCCAACATGGCAGCAAGTAGGTTACAACATGAACATAAAACAACAGATAACACAAAAGGACATCATATTTACAGGGCTACATTTACATACCTAGAGACATTGACAAGTACCAACAGTATCAACTAACATTGCACCTATCCGAGCTTTAAAAACAGGCAGTGGAACCAATTTGCTCAGTTTCAAAATGTTTTGAAGACTGTTCCAAGCAAGAGGAGCTGCGCACATAAAAGCTTTCTTACCTAAGTCAGTCCTTGCACTTGGCACATGTAACAAAGCCACATCATGAGATCTCAGGCAATAGCTACCTGCAACTCTCTGTGTGATCAGAGAGCAGATGTAAGATGGGAGTTTACCCAACATGGCTTTATAGATGAACATGTCAGTCTTCTCAATAGTAACCAAAGTAACAATGTTTTATTCTACTTTATTCTAGTATTCTGGAGGTTAATATCTCTTCCTCCACTTATCCAGAAACAAAGATCCCGAAGCTTCGTCTCATTATTTACCATGCAAACGAGATCGCTATTGATATCTCTTACCGAAGTGCCACCTCATCTCTTCGATTTCCTGTTAACTCACTCCGGACAACGAAAATCAACATCCAGCAATTAGTTTGGGGTCCGGGGGATTGTGTAGATATTCATTACACTAAATGGGACCTGTCCAGCTGCTGCTCGTTGGTTCAGTGTTGTCACTCGTCTGATTGGATGTAATGGTCCTCTAGGGCTGATCTGAAGGTGTGTAGCGAGGATACAGAGTCGTTACTTTGGGCTGTTCGATCCTCAATTTACTGCCGAAGCTCAGAGTTCCCCATCAAGGATCAATCAGATGAACACGTGCTGAGGATTGATATGGAGCGGCAGAGATTACAGTACCTTTCTCAATGAGTATCATTCACAAACATGTCGTTAAAGTTTTAAATGAACAAGAGATTAAAGACTTTTCATTCCGTCTTTTTTCTGGATTTTTTGTTCATTTAACCAGCCAGTAAATAGGCCTACAAAGTGAGTATTGTTCCAAGTTTACTTATGAACGTACCAATCAGGAGTGCAGTGTTGTGACTGAGTCTGCAAACTGTGCTTATTTTTAGAAAACTGACAAGATAATCATCCATTCCACTTCTGGCTTGGGACGATCCGCTGTTTGAATGAATACTTAGAATAAATAAGAGGTTGCGCATTCATGATAATTGACTTTGTCTATTAGTAAACAAACAATTTCCAGGTTTATAAAAAACTAGTGAGGTGATGACGGGATGACAGGGAGCGGGTTGGGGAGCAACTTCTTGTCTCAGTTTTAGACATCTGAGTAAAACAAGTGCAATGTAATGATCACGATACAATAAAAAAGCAATGATAATAACATGTTGAAGACCAAAATAATAATGCACACAGAGTTTAAGTAATATGCTTATTCTCTTTAGTTTATATGCTATAACTCTCTGCAAGAAATCGATTCAATCAAAACGCAAACTACAGTATTCAGTGTGTGGGAGAGAAACAGATATGTTACCCTTTGCAGACTATGTACATGCACTAAAACCTATATAACACACCAAAGGAAAGGGAAACTCATAAAAGATACTAGCGCCTCTTTAAGTGTATTATTTGTCCAACGTAGAGATTTACATTTTAATTTGGATTTCCAAACCCAACCCATCCAGTGAAGCCTCTCACGGCCCACATTGTACTCTCCTCTGGTGAGTAATAATCTGGGGAGGGTTTCTCTGTGTAACAGTCTAATATTCATGACATGCCTCTACCTTTTAGCTCTGCCGCTCTCACCATGTCATGTTCTTTCTCATTGTGGTGCGTAAGTGGAAATGACAGGGTACAAGAGCAAAGACCTTTTTCATTTCTTTGTATATCCCCCTTCCTTTTAAAGTAGAAAGAAAGGAAGGATACAATGCAACACAACAGAAGAATGAACAGATCATTATCAACCTACTCCAATGAAAGCAGGGTATATGCAGGAATCCTGAAGTCAAATGTAATGCCTTTTAAGACCTTTTTAAGACCCTTTCCATACATTTGAAGACCTCATCGCCACTTTGAGTTTTAACCGGTTACATTGGCGACACACTTTACCTCACATTGACTATATACAGTATTGATTGTCCTTCCTCCTTATCTTCCAACCATTTGGACGCAAACTTGCATTTCCCCATAACCATGTTGTTTAACAACCGGCGTAAATGGACCTTCGCGCGCTATCAAGCAGTGAGCGTGCGATGTCCTGTTCAGATGACGTCACATCCAACGGGATGCCATAAATAAACTACACAGAATCACACTACACACCTACGCAATGATTAAATTCAGGCAGACTGTAGAATACAACCTCTTTGGACAATTGATATACTTATTGAAAACAAGCTACAAAATGTAATACCTTGGAAAATGCCGTTTAATACTTTTTAATAGCCTTAATTTTCGCTAAATTGATTTATCAACTTGTAATACTTTTTAAGACCCCGCGGACACCCTGGAAAGTCTTGTCAAGAATTACCTCCTTTTTCTCCTTTTAAAAGAGTAATATTTGCACCATCTGCTTTGGGTTATTATATAAAAGTGCTCTAATCATGCAGAAAAGCATTTCACTTTAACATTTTAAAGAAAAGCTTCAGTTGGCACTTCTGTGAGCAGCTGGAAAAAAAACACTGTTTACACCCAGTTAGCCACTCGCCTTGCTTCTCATTTTCTGCTTTCACTCCATCTCTCTCTGCTGCTCTTTGCTCAGAATAATAATAACAACCACCTTCTGTCACAAAAACCACTGGCCACAGCGAAGAGGGAAACACAGAGAAAAACGTTTGATGGACTAAACAGGCTGCGAGCAGAAACTCAGACTACAGTGCATTAATTGAAGTGCCATTAGCGAGTGGCTGGGGTTTTTATGCTCTCAGCAGCAAAGGTGACTCATTTCTGCCCACACACACACACACGTACCCACACACACACACCCACCCCCACCCACACACACACACATAAACATACACATACACATACACACACCACACACACACACACACACACACACACACACAGACACACACCCACATTAATGTGGCGGGTCGATGTCTGGGCTCAGATACTCAGATATGCTAAAGTGCGACAGTTTATCAACCGTACCGGGACCAAGGTCAATTAAACATGTTAAGTGGGTGTCTCATTTGTTAAATTAGTAACATTATGTTAAGAATAATAGCTAAAGCCCTGGTTCTTGGCAATAACAACACTCATGCTTAACTTTAATTGTTCAAATGATTATTCGGTCTAATGAATACACATTTTACTCAAATCTGTACATGTTTTAATATGAAGTAGCTACTATATTTGGCTCGACATATCTGACAGCCATAGACCAATTATGAGACAATGGGCCCCTGGACACAGTAATGTAAAATGCATGTCATTGTTGGAATTTTGAATGGCCATTTTGAGTCTATTAGGTGTGGTTTTACATATTTTTGTATGCATTTTAATCTCTCCATGTTTTGGTCTCTTTGTGTTCATGTTGTGTCTTTTAAAGTCATGTTGAGCCTTTTGTATTCCTTATCTGTCCCTTTGTGATTGTTAATGTCTCTTTGTAGTAGTCAGGGTACTTGTGGTCGTTTTTTGTCCATCTTTGGTAGTTTTTTAGCCTCTTGTGGTCCCATATCAGTCTCTTTGTGGCTGTTTGTGGTGGTTTTGTATCCGTATGTAGTCATTTGATTGTCTTTCCAACATCTTCATACGTTTCAATACTTCACATGCAGCTATAGTCACCTATTCAGTAATCCATCTTTGATACCAAGAAGGGAATGTCTTTTCGTATCCCTCCTCTTAAGCTAACTCTCCCTCTTTTCTTTCTGTTCTGTTTTGTATCTGTTTCCAAAAAGCAAAAATGTGAATTGTTATATTGAAAGAATGAGGGCAGTGTATTTGTCATGCTGGGGAAGAATAACAGAACAATACACAGCTGAATATTTATTTTGATCGGCCGGGAGCCAAACCCCCGGAGGAAAAAAATTATCTGACAGGCTAGATCAGGGGTCTCAAACTCAAGGGCCGGGGGCCAAATCCGGCCCGCAACTTCATTTTATGTGGCCCCGCAAGAGCTTGAAAAGAATATAATACGTTTATTATACTTTTACATGCCACTTTACAGAAGCAGGTTGCCCATAAACTACATGTCCCACAATGCATCTCGTTTTGTGACACGCGCGAAGAGACTTGCAATTATTTGCGCTGGACTTCTGCTTTCAGACGTAGTTAATTACTCAGTTATTATCCTATCCGAGAATAATCCAATTCAGAGGCAATAATGTAATATAATACATTATTTTATATATATATATATATTATATATTTATATAGTTACAACCGGCCCTTTGAGTGCAACCTTTATGCGAATGTGGCCCGCGATGAAATTGAGTTTGACAACCCTGGGCTAGATCAACTCTATTTTAACACAAATGGTAATCTCTTCATTGTACATCACTCAGCAAATGTACGTGTCTGGAATACTTTGTACATTATTGTTTTGAAAGTGAAAGCCCTCAATGAAGCTCTGTTCATTTTCTCATGGTTTGCATTCCATGAAAGTGAGACATAACCTTAAGCAACTTTGAAATTACTATTTATTTTCAGAAAACTATTGAAAGCATATTTCTCTTTTCACCTGCCCACATCGGTAACACACCATGTGTTCAAGAAGCTCGACTCTGAATGCTTTTCCCTTCAAGGCAACAAAGTAAATTGTAATTAAAAAGAGACAACTGTTCACAAACTTCTACTATAGCTTTTCTAAATATATAACCTTCTGTTTATACAATATAGGCCCATAGTGTGGGCTGTAAATGAAGCTGCAATGCATTCGTTCATTAAACATTAATCAAGCTGTAATGAATGAATCATGTTCTGAAGTATCACTGACAGTAGCGGCACCAGTCTTTATTCTGTCATTACACAAGAGCAGGATTCGGCAGTTCCATTTGCAACAATCATTATTTCACCCATTAGCTTCTGTATTAGCTACCGGAGGCCTTTCTAAATCAGCTACATATAGATTTACACACACACACACACACACACCCTCACACATATCACTTAGTCCATTAAGGCCCTACATACAAATCAAGCAGGAAATACAAACCCTTTTGCTCCATCACTGAAAATGAATATATGCAAAACAACGAGCTGCTCCGGCTTTTAAAACATCAATCACACAAAAGTCCTGAGTTAAGAAATGAGATACAGGAGACAGGAAGTCAACAGGTAAGCAGAGAAAGCAAGGGGAAGAAGTCAAGGTCGGACTTCTTATAAAACAGTTTGCATGATCTTTCGTTATATTGCCAAGTGTAATGTGTACCGTTCATGGTTATGGTGACTCACAATTCTTGAAAAGCCTGTTTTTATATCGTCATATATATCACATCCAGCATTCAGCTAAGCTACAAAACAACGCTAACATAGTCTGATGCACTAGACTTTCTGGCGTCCTGATATCAGTGGGGAGCTCGTTTCGCCATTTTTGGAGCCAGGATAGAAAAATGTGTGTTTTTTGAGGGTTTCCTTGGTCAAACCCACAGTGAGGGAGTAACAAGACAATTGGTTGAAGAAGAACATAATGCATGTGCCGGAGTGTAAGGTTTAAGCATATCATGGATGTAAAGGAAGGACTAGTCAGTGTTTTTAATGTGCTTTTTAATGTTCCAACTTACATACACATGCTTCTTACGGTAATGCACACTTTACAATTCTTCATTTCTGTTCTGCTTTACGAGACTATGCTCTCTACGGATTTTCCTGACGCTCTGTTTCTGAGAAATGTTAGGAATCTCCCGTGAGGCTTCTGTTTCTCCTTTTCTCGGTCTTCTCATCTCAGTCTCTTTCTGGACATAAAAGTGGTTTCTTTCGCTTTCATGCAACTCTTAGAAAGCCTGTTAGGTATCCGACGGGAGACAGGCGAGTCAAACGGAGGGAGAGGTGCAGAGAAGGATCCCAATAAATGAACTTCAGAGACTGTGGGCATCGTGGGGGTAAGACGGGGAGAGTCAGACATGGAGAGCCTTCAGCAGAGCACGAGGCTAAAAACAAGACAGAGGTTGGTTTGTTGATGGTGAGAAGAAGACAGCCAGACAGTCCGTCTCATTGTCCAACCCTCACCTTTAACCTCCTTTCCTTCTCTCTCACAATCTCATTTTCGATATTTAGTTTATTGTTTTTGCGGTCTAGTGAGGGTGTTTTTAAAAGTTGTGTTCAATCACCTAGAGCCAAATATCTGTTATCATTATTTCTATGTCTGCAAGTACCAACATTATTAAAAATTGCTCAAAGGAAGACGTTTTGTGAGACCAGAATCTGCTGTCAATTGATTGCCATAAGTAATACAATGTAACACTTTGATTGCAGAAAAATAGGGAGCACTCATTTAAAGTGCTTTAACAGTGAACTTATTTCTTAAAAAACACAATGCTGTTAGATTTTAAGGGAGGGAATTATAGGTCTGTCACAAAGAGGACATATTCTGTTCATTTTCAGCTAAATATTAGTATGTAGTGTCTCTACTGGGACATGTCTCCATGCTTTAATGGTCAAAAAGCTCTTTATTTTTCTCATACTGCCTGTGCTGCAGCACCTCTTTTCACCCTCTGTCTGAAACCAGAGCTCAGTCTGCTCTGATTGGTTAGCCGGCCGGCTCTGTTGTGATTGATCAACCGCTTAGAGATGACCCGCCCCTTAGCCTATCACGTACAATGTGTTGGAGCGCTAGCCAATTGAATTCACATAGTGAAGTCACTATGTTACTGAAGTAAACAAAGGAGTCCAATGGAGGTGTTTTAGGCAGGGGGGGGGGGGGGGGGGGGGGGGGAGGGTGTGGGAGAGAAGCTCCTTCTGAAGGTAACAAAGATATGTTAGCCTTTGTAGACCATTACATGCACACAAACCTACACTACAGGAAAGAAAAAGAAAAAAAAACGTCTCTGTATATAATACAAATAAACAGCTTATCCCCCTATTACCATATTGAGACATTTTAACTCATTCACAAACATGGCAGGGAGCATAAAAGACACAAAAATGCGAATAAACACGACAAGCTAAGTGCTACCATATTTGACACTACTTTGAATTAATTACATGTCTCATAAACAATAGTAAAACTCAATTTCCAAGGGTTATTTTGATTTTGCATTTGATTGGTGGCACTGAATATTTATCTGCTTATTTAAGTTAAAATCCAATCAAACTAAACAGCTGTTCTGTGGCATTACTGGGGACATAAATAGCCCACCTGGGTGAACATTAAGAACCACTTCCACTGTATCATAAACTAATGTTGTCTAGAGAGAGCAGCTCAGATGGCGAGGAGGTGAAAAAAACCATTACAGACTTCAGCTTCGGGCAAAAACAATAAATGCTGCTGTCAGAAGGGCTGACACACACACACACACACACACACACACACACACACACACACACACACACACACACACACACACACACACACACACACACACACACACACACACACACACACACACACACACACACACACACACACACACACACACACACACACACACACACACACACACACACACACACACACACACACACACACACACACACACACACACACACACACACACACACACACACACACACACACACACACACACCTTTGCTGCAGTTGGCACTTGCTGAAATCATCAATTTGAACAGTTACTTACAGCGTGAGGTTTCCATTAGAAGCAGAGTTAATATTCTCAGCCTCTCTGAGTGTTCAGCCTATTTACAAGAGGGTCCTTTATCTTTCTAGGAAATGACAGCCTGAAGGTGGGGGTATGTTGTAGATGTCCTATATTTTACCTGCATATCCCGCCTTCGAAAATAGTCTCATGACAGATTAGACACAAAACTTCTTGCTAATTCTCACTGATTTATTAACTTTTCAGTGAACGACCCACCCAGACTTCCTACATAGATTCCATCTGTGTTTCTAGAGACCTGAGAAGCAAAATGAAAAAGTATAATAAATAAAACGTCTTCTTTTTGGGCGGCACGGAAGACTGTTTTTTTTTTATATATATGCACATTATCTTTTCTATCATTTGGACTGTCTATGTTGTAAATGTATTATATTTTTGTATTTATACACACGACGTCTACTGCACTGCTGTCCATCCAGGGAGAAGGAACGCTTCGTTTTATTATCTTCCGGTTTAAATGACTGTTTTGTAATTTTATAATGTGATCCGCTGCACTATTTCTTAACGCTCCTAATGTTTTTTCATTTTGTAAAGCACTTTGAATTGCCTTGGTGCTTTATAAATGAACTACCAAAACAAGCTATATTTTATGGCTTTGGTAATACTGCCATTCTGTAAAGTGCTGAAATGTTCATGATACCATAGTTCGGTCTTGTCTTGTTTAGCGAAAAAGACAAAGTTGAAGGGTAATGGTAAATATGTGCAAATCTATTTCATCAAATTTCCCTTTGGTGAGTTTTAAGACACACAATTGCAAAACTAACTAATGGGAAACCATTGTATTTGCCCCCCTACGCACTGTGGTGGGGTCTTTATATGGGCACCTAAGTGGTTACTTTAAAAGAATTATGGTTTAAGAGGCTGAACATTGAAATCCTTCAACAAAATGAAATATTGGACCAAAAAATAAATGCAGGACCTCACTAACTGAGCAATACAGTGTCCTGACAGTGTAAAGGCTTAAAATCAACAAAGTGTAAATGATTGTAGTCCCATAACTGTAAGTCAGCGAAGCAAGAAGACATTGTCATTTCTCTTAAGCAAAAGCCTTGACTAAGCCTTGCTCTATTCACACACACACACACACACACACACACACACACACACACACACACACACACACACACACACACCACACACACACACACACACCACACACACACACACCACACACACACACACACAACACACACACCACACACACACACACACACACACACACACACACACACACCACACACACACACACACACACACACACACACACACACACCACACACACACACACACACACACACACACACACACACACACACACACACACCACACACACACACACACACACACCCCTGGTCGCTGTTATTAATCACAGGAATGATCAAATTGCTGTTAAATTGTCCGTAGTGTAAAGAAAACCTTGAGGCAGAGACAATGCTGGATTAAAGCTCCGTGCTACCTATTAAGGTGGGTGTGTGTGTATGTGTGTATGTGTATGTGTATGTGTATGTGTGTGTGTGTGTGTGTGTGTGTGACTCGTACACAGCAGTTGCTTCCGAGCTGTGATTAATTATACAATATCTGACCTCTTAATCTTCTCTTTGTTAAGCTCCCTTTCCGTTTCTCTTAATGTCTTCTGATTTGTCTTCCTCTCCTCTGAACTCTGATCCTGTATTTTTGGATAAAAAAGAGACATATTTTCAGCTTAACCCACGCCATGTGTGTTCCTTGTTTCTCCTTTTATATTATACGGGATACAACAAGTCCTTTTTTATGAGAGCTTTGGTACGACGAGTGGGATATAAATAAAGGTTTACATGAGCTGACAGAAGGGAGATTATCAGAAAGAGTTCTCCTCTTTTACTGCTAATGATTCTCTAGGTGACCTCCATGTTGAGATGATTGGTGGCCTCATCTAATGTTGAGTCTGTCCTGTGCAAATCATTTTTATAAGCTGCTCATTTTCATAGCAAACACGTGTTTTGGAGTTACTAATGGCTGACTTGATGTTTGTTGTGATCTTTTCTTATACTGATAATGTGACTTTTGTATTTGGTTTCGATTTTAAAGACTACTTTGGCATCAGAGACGTTTTCTCTACGGTATTTAAACACTTGGATTTAATTCATAATATAGTTCATGGAGAACTCAGAAAATCTTAAATTGGTTTGGCTTCACTTTGCTCTTAAATAGCCAAATGCGGGTTAAAATATGTTTTTTAGAGAGTTTGTTTCACACGATTTCTTTCTCTTTCGTTGTTTGATTCCCTTCTATTAATGTTGTCTTTATAATATTTGTCTAATCAATGGTTTGGTTCAGGATAAGCGTCATTTAGCAGTTTTTTTAAGAGTTGATGCTTCAGGAAATACACAAAGGAGTCCAATAGAGACACAGGGATTTTAGCCTCTGCAGACCATTTACATGCACACAAACCAGAAGAGGGAAAACTCCAAAAAGCATGATAGGGACCTTTTAATGCTTCAGGAAATTAGCCTTTAAACGTTAAGCGATCAAACCCAGCAGGTGGAAGAACGTCATATTTACAGTAGGACAAAAATGTGTGTATTTCCTGTAGTGTGTGCCTTCAGAGCGATCCCCTGCGCTCCGTTAATGTCACTCTCGTCCTTGAGTTACAAATGCTAATGACAGCTAGCTCAATTTTCCCTAATGCACAGCTGGAGAGGCATTTTAAAGCATTACTCTTTGCCGATATGAGAGTGTGTCATGCAGTAATGAGAAACAACTCACATGCATTAAAAGTTTCCTCTTTCGTTACACAGCAGACGGGCGTCATTTTCACCAGGAAGGCCACAACCTTGACTTGATTTATTAACCTCCTTTCCTGGCTTCTGCTCCTCTAGCGTCTCTTATTTCCTAGTTTATGTGTGTGTACGTGTGTGTGTGTGTGTACGTGTGTGTACGTGTGTGTGTGTGTGTGTGTGTGTGGTGTGTGTGTGTGTGTGTGTGTGTGTGTGTGTGTGTGTGTGGTGTGTGTGGTGTGTGTGTGTGTGTGTGTGTGTGTGTGTGTGTGTGTGTGTCTATGCCTGTGTATTTCCCTTGCTCTTTAGGGGTAGGCAACCTCCTCCCTTTTTAGGGCCGTTTAAGAAGTCAGCCTGGGCTGAGGCGATCTTTACTCTGACACTGAACAAAACTCTACACGAACCCTGATGGATGGTCCTGACCTCGCATTGCAGGGGAAGATGGTAAAGTGTGTGTGTCTGTGTGAGTGTATGTGTGTATGTGTGTATGTTTGTCTGTGTCTGTAAGCGACCTTTCGCAGCAGAATGACAAGGCCATTGATCCTGGCCTGTAATTGGACAGCATCAACACGGACACATCCATAGCAGTGTCTGCAGTGTGTGTGTGTGTGTGTGTGTGTGTGTGTGTGTGTGTGTGTGTGTGTGTGTGTGTGTGTGTGTGTGTGTGTGTGTGTGTGTGTGTGTGTGTGATGGATCAGTGTATCCACAATTTGAGGCAAAAAAGTTGTTTAAGGTGCAAATAATGTCACATGTTAGATACCTGCGCAGTTTATCACCTTGGAAATTATTTTGTAGACATGCTGTCATTGCAGAGTGTGTGTGAGTGTGAGTGTGAGTGTGTGTGTGTGTATATAGAACTCAACAGTAACCTTCCACAAGTGAAAATCCCATTTATTTTCGGATAGAAGATTTTGATTATTAGCCATAATGTCGTAACTATCCGAGGTTAAATGAAAGTAGTAGAAGCCCCAAGCCTTTGTTGTAACAACCAGTTTTTTTAACAATGTTATATGTAATGTCATGGAAAATTAGTACACTTCCCAAAATCCCAAAGTGTAACGGTAACATCCCTGATTGGTGGAGCCTGCCGTTACAACAGAACCTAAAAATGGCCGATGAGGCGTGTACATCGTTTCTAAACAGGGCTTTTCTCCCAGATTTCAAACCGAACCAACGCGGCCAATTGTTGGGTTTCTCTTAGACCATGAAAATAATTCAACAAAATGTGTTTCTGAAAAACATTTGCGATGACAAATAAGCCGAGGAGTTGCTGTATGTAACCTTCAATTAGCTTGCTAAAGTTTAAGAAGTTGTGAGCTACAGATCAGCTCCAACAATTAAAAGGGTTCTTGGCTTTCCAATGATACATCTTTAATCAAGTTTCATGTAAACCAAGCCCATCCTTTTCTGGTTATATTGCTGTTAAACAAACTAACCCAAATGCATATCATCTTGTAAGATTAAACACAGATGTAGTCCACATCAAATCCAACAAAATCACCATTAGTTTTGAACCCATCCGTTGCGAGTCCTTTAAAGGGGGCTTATTATGCTTTTTGGGGGGTTTTCCTTTTCCTTTAGTCTGTTATATAGGTTTTGTAGTGCATGTAAATGGTCTGCAAAGGCTAAAATCCCCAAATTCTCTACAGAGGGGGTTTCTCTCCCACACATTTTTACATTCGGACAGAAACCCAACTCAACCTCCTCACACTTCACTACATAATGAAACTTGCTCAGTAAAACCTCAGCGCTGTACTGCAGTATTTGTCCAGTGAAGTGTGAAAGCAGAGATACAAACCAAACCCGACTTCAGGCTGTTTGTGCTGTACGAGCGCGTTCATGTAAATATGGTCCCACTGCTGACACTGACACTTTCCATTTTATGCCTTCATACTTCCCTGCAGCGTTTCTCACCATTTTAAGCAGCTAAACTTTGGTATCTCTGAAAGCACAGGGTCAGACTGTGTGCTTAAAGCTCATATCAACAGGAAAAATGGTAGAGAAAAACCCTCACAGAATTTAAAAGTAACTTTATCCCATCGGATTCCTGCTTGGTGGTTTCATAACTTAAACTCTGGGACACACAGGAGGATAGTTGAAATGATTTAAACATAGTTGGACAGTTGGGAATCTATGATCTGTAGCTCAGTCAGCTCTGAAGTTCATCCATGTGGCAGTGAAAGAGATTTCAGATTCAATCACAACCAAAGAGATGGGAGTCAGAAACCTGAGCTGATCATATCTGACATGTTTGACATTTATAACCTGATGTATGTGCAGGTGTAGACTGCTGCGTGTGTGTGCGTGTGTGTGTGTGATGGATCAGTGTATCCACAATTTGAGGCAAAAAAGTTGTTTAAGGTGCAAATAATGTCACATGTTAGATACCTGCGCAGTTTATCACCTTGGAAATCATTTTGTAGACATGCTGTCATTGCAGAGTGTGTGTGTGTGTGTGTGTGCACGTGCGTGCGTGCGTGCGTGTTATATCAATCAAGGACAAACACTATTTCCAGCGTGTTTATCTGTCAAAGCTCAGCTTAAACCTGCATTTCATGTTAGAGTCAGTTTAACTAACCAGTTTAATGCATTGCAATGTTGCATTCATATTTTTCATTTTCAAAATCAATTAACCAGAAAGAAAAACTATAGTGAGGTCATATATTGTATTATAATTAGAAATGTGTCTGTCATCTGTTTTAAACCAATCAAAAACATTTCATTCAGGGTTTTCTCTTTCCTGTAGTGTGTTATACAGGTTTGTGTGCATGTAAATGGTCTGCAAAAGCTAAAATCCAAACATGTTGCTCTACCACACACATGACTCTCTTTCCATGCTTTAAACAGTTCCTCAACATTACCTATGGACTCAACATTGAACTGAATGCCTCCCATAACTTTGAACAATCTGTATATTCCTGCAGATCCCTCAGAGAATCTACAGGCTTCAGCAGCTCATTTTTTCCGTCTCCTCACCATCTGGTGGAGCCCCCCAATGCCTCCCACCAGTACCCCCCCCCATAGTAATCTGTGGACAGCAGCCCCCAGCACAGGCTCATTGTTCTCTATCTGCTCAGAGCCAAATGGCAGAGAGCTGAGGTAAACAAGTGTCTGTTGAAGACACTCAAACAACAAAAAAGCCAAGGGAAGTGGAGTGATTTCTGCTTGAACTGGAAATGTGAATTTTCAGTGCACTTTATTTTTGTTACTTTGTGGTAGCAGAAAATATTACACTGTTTATACCCTTTCCCTACTAACACATTAACACACATTAACCAGACGAACCATGTTGAGTGGTGCCACTTGATTGTCATTTGACCCTGTTACAAGTGACCAAATACTAGAAATCTGATCAGAACTATAACTCAAACCTGACTATTATTCCCAGATACCTTTAATTTCGTGCCTTTAATCTGTCGCTTTTCCTGTTTCACATGATGAAAAAGATGGCAGCAAAGTTGGAAATGTGTAGTAGTTTTAAAATACATTTCGAAAAAGGTCTAACATGGCCTTTTAAAAAAAAAAGATATATATGTAAAATAATAATAAAAATAATGATAACAATAATAAAAAACAGTGCCATATATTGCCTATAGCTATGAAGTATGTATATGCGTAAAAATTAGCCAAAGGAGTGTGTAAGTGCGCGATATGAACACCCCTCTCAGCTAAGCCCCTCTGACACACACAAACACACACAGAGAGACAAACACACACACATACAGTTAGAAAGAGCAGTGGGAGGTAATAAGAATGGAGATTAGACTTTCGGTTAAAGCGCTTTCTTGTTCTCCAGCAGCTTTGACACGGAGCGTCTGAGAGCTTCAGCGTTTACAAACAGAAACGCCTTTGAACGTTTCTCACTGCTGAGACTGAATGAGTTTCCAATCGGCAGCCCCAGCACTCAAAGGGGGAATGCGTCATCACTTGTGCAGTTGAGGGAAAATTGCCGTGTGTGAGAGAGAGAGAGAGAGAGAGAGAGAGAGAGAGAGAGAGAGAGAGAGAGAGAGAGAGAGAGAGAGAGAGAGAGAGAGAGAGAGAGAGAGAGAGAGAGAGAGAGAGAGAGAGAGAGAGAGAGAGAGAGAGAGAGAGAGAGAGAGAGAGAGAGAGAGAGAGAGAGAGAGAGAGAGAGTGTGTGTGTGGTCATGTTTATGCATACAGGACAAATAGATGGTGACGTGGAATAATCTAAACAATATCAAAGCTGTCAGCAGATGGCAGGAGATGGTGGCGACGTGTGCACACATGCTAACACACAAAGCAAATCTCGACAGAAGTTAGAAGAAAGACAAACTGCTGTCTTTACGTCACAGACATGAGAGGCTCTATGAAGATGGAGATTCACATGATTAACACACACTGTGCTACAGGTTTCTGTCACTTTTCATTCTTGTTAAAAGTCCAGGAAATGTTGGCGTTCTATAGCAAACTTATTTTGTTTTTTTACGACTACTGCAGATATTACAGTCTGAATTCAAGGTTCAAGGCTTTTATACGAACATAGCTACAGTGTAGTTATGACGATGAAAATCTTAGGTCACAGGTCAACAGTGCAACACAATAAAACAGAAACACAGAAAAATATAGTGCAAGTAAATAGTAATAGTAAATACAAAAAGAAAAATAGTAAAGAAAGTGAAATAGTGAAATAGTGCAATAAGAGTCTATATACAAGTTATTGGAATATGATATATTAAATAAATAATTTCTATGTAGCAGCCACGTTGATGTTGGAAAGACTTTCAGTTTTTTCTCTGAAATTCCCTAGGATGTTTCCTGAAGAGAACTCATTTCAACAGAGACTTTAAATTAGGTTTAATTAGTTTGGTTGAGTTTATAAGCAGTTATTGACTTCAGGAGGTATTTGCTCTGTAAATAAACTGCTGGGGATTAATGCTTCATTCAAACCCCATGAGGTATTTATTATAAATATAATATATATTTTATATTTCAATATTTAATACATGTTGAGCTGTAAGCTTGTCTGCAGACCAATTTCACAGCTTTGAATGTTGTGCTAATCTCTTGTGGACAGACTGAAAGCAGGTTCACACAAAGTGCTGCAGTTCCTGGATAAAACCAAAGCGAGCACCATACATCTTTTTTCATCCTGACCAATTTTCTTTTAACAAGAACAAAACTTTAACGTTCAAGCAATTGTTTACATAGAGAACCAGCACACTTCATAACAACTAATTATATACACGTATTCTCATAGAAACAGCAACAATATTCAATCCTAAATCATTAACGTTGTATGATAGAACTAAAAGAAATATAGAAATCCTGCAAACTGTTATATTTTCTCCAGATCTGATCATGCATATGTTATTTCTAATCATATAATCCCCAATTCCTTTTCTTAAATATATAACATACTCTGATGTACCACGTGGTTGCACCTACATCGGCCCCTGAATCGTTTAAATTGATTTACTTCAAGGAAGTTCTGTTTCTTATTTTATAAAAGAATAACATGACAGCTTTATATTGTGAATACCTTCCAGTATGATGACCCTGCAATGAAGACATGCACTATTGAAGTTCATACTATCTGTAACGTGTCATCCACACGGTTCCGTCGCGTTGAAGCTTGCCGGTGGGCGTGTCTGGCGCGCGACCAACAACCAATCACATTAATCTCCCGCCCCAGACACACAAGGACACGGTTTGATTGGCTAGCGCTTGTACTGGCATATGATTGGATTGGCTAGCGCTTCCGTCGACGCTTGAAAAGTTTAACTTTTCTCAACTTTCAGCGCGAGCAACGGAGGCAAAGTGAAGCAACGGAACCACAATGCAGTTCGGCAAAGCTTGACGTCACCCCATTCAAAGTGAATGGGAAGCGTCTCCGTTGAAGCACGCAACGGGACCGTGTGGACGATAAGTTAGGCTTCCAGATAAGTAATTGTACACATGTATTATAACAAAAACTAGTAGATAAAGTGACAAACTACGCCTCGCTGAAGTCTATCTATATTCTGTATTTATATTTTGCTGTTGTAGAAGTTCAGAGGTCAGAAGTCTTATTTCTCTTCTCTCCTGTGAAAAGAGTGACGGCGGAGGAGAGGATAACAAAAGTTGAACTTCAGACTGAAGCACCGACACAAAACCTTGTGCACACAGAGAGCTGCTGCTGCTGCTGTTTGACACGCTGTCAAACAGCAGCTGTGTGTGTGTGTGTGTGTGTGTGTGTGTGTGTGTGTGTGTGTGTGTGTGTGTGTGTGTGTGTGTGTGTGTGTGTGTGTGTGTGTGTGTGTGTGTGTGTGTGTGTGTGTGTGTTCAGTGTTTCAGTGTGCCACAGTCAGCAAGAACAACATATGGCTCCATTAAAAAATAACACAAGTCAATTACAAGAACAGGTTAGATCTGCCAACACAGCAGCACGACCACGGACAGGAATACTTTATTTTATGAGGCAGTGGAGTGAGCAAAACTGAAACGCATAAAAAAAAAACTAATCCTGATGCAAATAAATTGTTGGTTTTCTTGGATTTGCTTGGATTAAAGCAAAATCATGTTGTGGTTTTTTTTCAGTTTGTTAATAACATCCTCTTTCCACTGAACCTCTTGTACTATTTCACAAAAACAAACTCATTAACAGAGATGTCCGTAAGCAATCTGGGTATATTTCAGTTGATCAGAATGAAATAAACGTATTTAAATAGAATCACCTTTATCCCACTTTCCTCTAATAAAAAAAGCTGGGTTCAAAGTCTAACATTTCTCTCTTACATATGGTGAGAATTAAGAATAAGACGGGTGCACTGGGGTGAGTTCTGACACCCAAATAGGCTTTTTTTTGACAGACATTTTGACTTTTTTTTGACACATTTAATTACAGATGGCTCCATTTCATTAGGTGTTTCAGTCAGATGTGCCAGTGAGTCATCATGCAGCACTAACAGTGACCCTGGATCACCTTTAATACATTCATTATTCCTCGCTATGACACGTCAACATTTCTGCTGAGAAAAATTGCATGTCAACTTCAGGTGCCGCAGTCTGCAAGTTTTACTTCAATAATTGTAGTTTATTTAAGTTTATATTTAACTTAAAGTTTTGAATCAGGTCATTCTGTATTCATAGCAAAAAGCTAGTACAAATGTGGTAGATGTCATATTTAATATTAAACAACAATGCATCACCTTTTAGTCCAATTAATGTATTTATAATTAAAAAACTGGCGGCAAAATTCATATCAGAATAAATCCGACTCTTATCTCACCTTATTACGTTGTATATGCAGCTGTGATTCAAGATAACGTTTTGGGTCAAACAAATAAGTCTAATATTAATAATTTAGAGCAAAGCAACTTTAATTTAAAAACGTATGTCACATATAAGAGCAAACGGAGTAAAAGCAATCTGTTACGACTCTGCTGTCGGGAGTTTCACCTGTGTGTGTGTGTGTGTGTGTGTGTGTGTGTGTGTGTGTGTGTGTGTGTGTGTGTGTTGTGTGGTGTGTGTGTGTGGTTGTGTGTGTGTGTGTGTGTGTGTGTGTGTGTGTGTGTGTGTGTGTGTGTGTGTGTGTGTGTGTGTGTGTGTGTGTGTGTCACCTTAAGCACATTAAACCCTCAGCATGTAAGGATGAACTAACAGGCATCATGCAGACACAGAGAGAGACACACAAACACACACACACACACACACGTTATCATCACATAGGCCTATTTTGGTTTGATCCCAACCTTGAAATGACCCGCTCTCAACACCACTGTCACGCTACAGGACAGAGTCCAGACCTCACACTGTGACAGAGAGATGTGAGGATTAACTGAGGAAATAATAACGGGAAAAAGAGCAGGAGATGAAGAGGAGGAGATGAAGAGGAGGAGATGAAGAGGAGGAGGGATACAATGAAAGAGGGAAGCAGGAAGACAGAGTGAGAGGAAAGGTTTGGATGAGAGATTGACAGAAGAAATAAGATGAGGGTGGAGGAATTAAAAGAAGACTTGAAAAGGAAAGATGAGGAAAAAATAAGAACTAAAAAGTGGAAGGAAGTGACAGAACAGGTAGGAGGAAAAGACAAGAGATGAACATGACAGAAACAAGGTGAGAAACAGGAAGAGGATGTAAAATGAAGAGACGAAACAAGGAGGGGGAAAAAAGCAATGATTAAAGGAAAGGAAATACAAAGGATAAAAAAGGAAGTGAGGATGCAAGGGGAAGCAAAGTACTATAAAAAGAGGAGAGACGGAGATGAAAAGAAAAAGAAACAAGGCGAGGGGAAGTAAAATAACAAGATAAGAGAAAAGATAAAAATATATGACATATATATGTGATGGGAACAGAGGAAGAGGAGGAAGTGAAGAGCGTCAGGCTGCTGGTGCTCGAGTGTGTAAGAATGTGATAAGAAGCTCTATCAGCCCGCAGAGAGAAACAGATAACAGCTAATCTATTCTGATCTTATTTACATACACACATTCACACACACACACACACACACTTTAAAAAGGGGACACTTCAGTCTTTTTCCAGTGTGTGAGTCAAACATGTGTGTATGGTTAGCATGGATCCCTCACTCCAAACATTAAGCCAAATATTTGCTTCAGCCTCTAAAGTATGAAGATGTGAAAACTCCTTTCCTTTGTCTAATATAGTATTTCTTTGAAAATGTTGTATATTTTTAACAGGCCAGACAAATGAGGAATTGAAGAAGTTGTCGATATCTTTTATTTTCTGGGACTTTGTGGACCGAACAATGAATCTATAAAACCGTCTGCAGATGAATCCATAATGGAAAATGATTAATAGTTGCAGAGGAATTTTTTATAATAGCTCTGCAAATATTCAATTTAGTATTCAGCATCGTCTCGGAATGTAAAATTAAGTAACTTAAGTGATGTACCTTCCAAAATGTGTCCTTTAAATATCAAAACCTTGACTTTAAAAAGGAGCTAAAATGTTGAAAATATTGCTCTTTAATGAAGTCACAGCAGACATGATGAAATGCAATAGAGTTTCTGGGTTTTATGACATAATATATTCCCAAAATGACTATAACACCTTTCTCAAATCCCTCCTCCAACTATATACGCTTCTTCATAGCCCGTCAGTACGTACTTCAAAGTAATTACTTGGTACATTTGACTAAATAAAGCCTCCTTTTCCTTTAAATGACCCTGCATGTGTTGCGAGACCACCCCTTGCTTCTTCTATTAATCAGGTAAACCCCATTTTCAATCCCCAAAGACCCTGTCCTCATGTTAGTATCATACTTAATGTTCAGCACTTTTCCGAATAACAATGAGGCTGAACTGAGTCTCCTCCTCTCCGGACAGGATGAGGAGGCTGCAGCTGAGTTTCCCTCCGTCTCTAAGTCATGACTCTGCAGAAGTTCAGAGGCCAGGAACAGCCGGGGGGGTTTCAAGTGCAATATCACATTTTCATAATGAGAGCCAATGAGCTGTAAATCCCTGCTGACAGAGTTATGGAGCGAGAAGAGCTTATGGGGGCGATACTGAAACTATTAAACAGTCGCCTCCCTGCGGCACATGGTGCTGTGTGTGTGTGTGTGTGTGTGTGTGTGTGTGTGTGTGTGTGTGTGTGTGTGTGTGTGTGTGTGTGTGTGTGTGTGTGTGTGTGTGTGTGTGTGCATACTGTATACTTAAATACGTGTGTGTTAGTCAGCATTAACAAGGAACAGCTGCATGTGGCAATTTAATGCCAAATTAACATTGTGCCACTTAGATTGTCCTGGTTTACAAGCGATGCTCCTTTAATTAAGAAGATCCCACATCGCCTGTATGTGTATGTGTGCGTGTGCGTGTGTGCGCATGTGTGTGTGTGTGTGTGTGTGTGTGTGTGTGTGTGTGTGTGTGTGTGTGTGTGTGTGTGTGTGTGCCCTTATCCAAGTCAAAATGATGTTCCAAGCAGCAGGTTTGTTTTATTGGATACTACATGTTTATTGTTATGTTATTGTTAAATTTAGTGTTTTTATGAATCACCGCTTTATTGTCAGCAACTACTGATCGTTGAACAACAGCTGTACAAAGAAAGATGAAATAAGGCAAAAAAAAGATGTAGAGGTCAGTTTAATTTGTGGGGGGGTTTACAGCATCGATGTTTTACAGAATTCAAATCAAAAAGGCATGAAGAATAAATATAGCTGCTAAAAACAAATTAATTGCAAAGAGACTCAACTCTCTCTGGTGAGTGCATTGTGTGTGTGAGTGTGTGTGCCTTGGCTTATGAGAGCTGTCGACACACACTTTGTCAGGTCGTAGTGCAAAAGATGTCAGGTATTGTGTGAACGCTCAGACTCGTGCACATTTATAATACAAGTCAAATATGTTCTTAAATCCAGTGGTGTGATGATTCTTTTTTACGCAGAAATACTTTGAAGAGATTGAAGTGACTGCACAAACCTTAACGATAACCAACTTGTACTTAACTTAATACCTAGACCTTGAATTTACCATCATGAAAACACAACATCAGCGCATCCATATTGTTGCCAGATTGGGTTTCTACCCATCTGGGCTAGTATTGATTAAGGTTGGTTTGGATGAAATGTGGTTGCTTTTTTCAAAATTGGCTGGGCTGGGGAGGGTAACAATATTGACAAACAAAGTGACATTTAATGGTTTGAAACCGTTAGGAAATAGGTAAATATGGATATCTGTACCACTCATATTATGGACTCATTTATTTGAAAAGATGTGTTGTATTCAATAGTCGTAAGGGATGATTTTGACTCCTTCACGTTTAGTTTTCAGTCTTAAAAAAGGTAATTTCCAATTTCAATTTGCCCATTTTGCATATTGTTATTTGTTTGTTGTTGGCCACTGCACAGTTTTTACATGCAAGCAGATAATATTTGTGTTAACAACATTGTTATCGACTGGAGCTCAGAGACGTAACATTAGTTTTCAACAGTTTTCTCCATCTACATGATGCTGTCAAGTCAAACAAAGCAGATCTGGGAAATTAGGTGCCGACGTGCTGGTAATGAATATCGTTAATGTGTGATTACTCAGGAAATAAATGGATTTGAGGCACACTTTAATCTTCAGGCTTGGCGGGAGGTATCAAGTATTTTCAAGTCAAAAGACTCAAGTCCAAGTAAAGTCTTTCAACCAATTTCCTTGTATCAAAACAAAAAATAAGCACGTTCACATGCAGCCATTTAAAAGTGGAACAAGAACAACACTTCCCTGTTTCTCTCAGATAAAACCTCTCTGTCCTTTTCTTTTTAAGGAGCGTGGTGAGTGAGTATGTGATGGATTCACTCTGCAATCCATCCTGCCACACAGTGTTCCCACTACTTTCCCGCCTCTCTAATTCCTTCCTCTGTGTCTCTCTAAGCGACTGATGGATGGCAAACATCCCTGAACGACCCGCACACCTTTACTTCAACTCAACTGATCGTCAGCTCTCTGCTAACAAATGGATAGAGAGGAAGACAGAAAGGGAGAGTGCGACAACAGAGAAATTAGAGTGTAGGCAGAGAGGTGGAAATGAGCCGGCAGTGGAGGAGCAGGAAAAAGCAGTAATTGAGTTGAATTGTGTCCCCGCTGGCTTGTTTTCTGGGTACACGAGGACAGCATGAGATGTGCGGATGAGTGAGGAGGCAGCTGACACTTCATACGGCTGCAGAAAATGACATCCTTTCCACAGATAGACAGCCTAGCTTCACATTCTGATGTTTTCCCAGACAAAGAGATTGTTCCTCCGCTGTGTGACTGTCAAACAGGTCTGGTGAGAATGGGCAATTACTGTTTTTTTGTTTTTTTTAGGGGGAAATGATTCAAAATGCAAGATTTTATTTTTGAAACGAAGAAGCAAAGTTACAGAGAAAAGCTAATTTGAAGGAAGCATTCAAAAGGTTTATGTTTTCCAACTTTTAACAATGTATTTTGAACTTATCAGTGTTCCCCGATTTAAAGGAAAAACCAAATGGTTGCCTGGTGGTCATGGGGGATTGTGGGTGATCTTTAAGTTGATATGGAAACATTTATAGAGAACTGTTACTTATACACACACATCCATTGAGCATCATCTCTCAAAACGCAATCAAAGTCAAATATTGTCTCTATTTTAGCTCATTTATTGGTCCCTACCAACCCCTGAAAAAAAAAGATATTGTGCTCTTTAGCTGCTAAATATGTTCACTAACCTGTCGGTCTGCTGTGATCTGCCGAGCAGGTAGAGGTTGAGAACTGCTGGTTTCTAATAGCTTTTGCTCGAAAAAAAGCAGCGTGCTGCAACTTAAAGCAACACAGTAACAAAACAATGAGCAGAATCTTTCGCTTTTCATTCAAAAAGTCATATTGTAGTTCCAATGAGTGGATATCATAGAGAAAACTAAAATAATAATGTTGCTGAGAATTGGTTTCATTGGTTCTCTATTAACGATTTGGCTGATAAACTCATTAAAAACGAAAACCTCAATATGTTTGATTTAAAAAAAAAAAAAAACATTATTCAGGGGGCATTACATTTCCTTCAAATAGTACTTGCTGTTGCAAAATTCATAAAAAAAATACCTACATTAAATTCCTAGAAGACACAGTTGGCTGATGATAATAGCATGACAAGGTAAAACTTGTGAGAAGGTGCATCTTGAGTTGAGGACATTTTGCCAACTGATTTCCTCCCCCAGAAAGTTAAAACTAGTGCTTGAAAGTGAGACTTACAAGTTGAAATGGCGTATATGAGTTTCGAAAACTGCCGTTTTGGATTTATTGAATTAACACTTCCATTTTTACTCTGCAGTTTGGAGCTGAAAAGTCTATTGAATCAATCCGACAAATGTTTAAGATCCCGGTTTGTGATTTTCACAGTGACTGCCTTCCCTTTGATACATTAACTTATTTTTCCCGTTAAGACTGACAGAGGTTCAGCGGGAATAAATGCCAAGGTCTTATCACGCTAAATGCCAATCTATGTTTGGCTTTCGCAGAACCATTAACCGTTAACCTCTATTCATCTGCTGATTGGCCGGCGTGGTCCAAGTCAAACCCGATCAATAGAGCTTCCTTTTACCCTCCAACCAGCCTTGGCAGAAACCTTCGATGTATTGATGAGTTCATCCACTGGCAGATCAGCAGGAAGCTCAATGGGCCCAAAGAAACTCTTAAAGATCCTGTAAGGAATCAGCTGGCCAAACACACACAATACAACTACCTTCATCTTTATATACAGTATATTACGACTGTCATTTATAAATCCTGATGACCTTCATATGACCATCACTGCATTAAGCTGTGGCCATAAAAAGTTCTACAACTGAATTGCTGTTGGAAATCAGACTTCAAATGTCAGATAAACCTGCATACAAAACCCAAAGTGTTTCACTAAAGTAACTCTGGGCTGAAATTGCTTTAAAGAGGCCCTATTATGCTTTTTGGAGATTTCCCTTTCCTGTAGTGTGTTATATAAGTTTTAGTGCATGTAAATGGTCTGCAAACGCCTCCATTGGACTTTGTTTACCTCCGAAACACAGTGACAATCACTATGTCACACTCGTGCTTCTATTCCAACACATTGTACATGACAGGCTAACGGGCGGGACATATCAAAGCATCAATACACCCCTATGACATCCGTATTACACCCTTATTTGACCCATGTTACACCCACATTACACTGTTTTTAGACCAATATTACAACCAAGTAACAGCTATTGTACACCAATATTTCACCTTAATTACACAGTTATTTCTACCCATATTACACTGTTATTATTCCCATAGTACACATTAATGCATCCGTATTACACCACCATTGTTACACCTGTATGGCACGCATTATATACCCAAGTTACCCCCATGTTATACTGTTATTACCTGCCTGAAAAGCTTCCATTGGACTCCTTTATTTACTTCAGTAACATAGTGACATCACTATGTAACACTGGCACTTCCATTGGCTAGCCCTCCAGCACATTGTAGGTCAGTGCTTCTCCAAGTGTGGTCTGCGGACCACTGGTGGTCCGTGAGCGCCTCCTAGTGGTCCGTGAGTATATTGGTAACATTTCACATTTGAAATAATTAAAATACATTTAAGTTTTCCGCACTCTCGCGGGAAGATCTCCGCAATCGAGCGAGCTTAAGTTTCACTTTCGATTGCATGATATAGCCCCGCGCAACACCTTCGTCACACATGTTGCCAACCTGTTTGTACCGTTTTCAGGAGATTTGTAATCTGTTCTAGAAAAACGATGTGTTTTTGGTTATTTGTGGAGTTAGGTGGTCCACGAGTGTTTTTTTATTGGTTAAGTGGTCCTTGGTATGAAAAAGTTTGAGAAACACTGTTGTAGGTAAAAGGTTAAGGGGCGGGACAATCACAAAAGAGCCGGCCAGCTAACCAATCAGAGCAGACTGGGGCTCTGGTTTCAGACAGAGGGTGAAAAGAGGTGCTGCAGCAAAGGCAGTATGAGAAAAATAAAGAGCTTTTTGAACATTAAAGCATGGAGACATGTCCCAGTAGAGACACTACATACTGATATACACCTGGAAATGAGATAGTAGGGCCCCTTTAAATTGTATAGCTCAAAGTAACACATTGTACTGGATTCAGGCAAGAAAAACAAAACAAAAAAATACATTTATCTGAAAAAGAAAGAAATCAATAAATATATTGTGTAAATAGCAGATAATGCAGTACTTAATATATTCACTACACAGATATCCCAATCAGAAACCCCTTAATACACCTTCCTTTAATAGGTTGTTTGGCCACACATCAAAGTGTTTAAACGTCCTGAATTTCTCTTTCTTCTTCTCTCTAAAACTGGCAGAGGCTCTTATTATTCCTCACGGTGCTCTCCATCATGACTTGAATCAAAGATGCTCTGAAACAGCAGGAAAAGCTTTGCCACGGTTCAGTTTTGCTTGTTGGACAACGGGGGAAAGAAAGGAAGAAGAGGGCGCGGAGAGATAAGGGAATAAAGGAGGAGAGGAGAAGAATGAAAGAGATGAAGGTGAAGAGAAGAGGATTGGCAGTGAGGGAGATAAGCAAACATGTAAAGAGAACGTCTACTTTTGATGTGCTTTAATAGAGCATCTAACAACAAGGCCGGGAAGAAATAACTGATAACACACACATTCACACACACTCTGCACTTACTGGACTACACACACACAGCGTGGCCACCCACATGACCACAGCTGACATTTTAATGAATACTGTCAGACTCTTCTCTCCCGTCATACATATTGAATCGTGCAGCTGCCGAACCCTCCCAGATGTGACAGCAGCTGTGTTTCCATCTGAGGATCCTCATGCAGTCTGAGACGCATCCAATTAGAAGCAGCGCATTATAACTAATGCATTCAATGTCTTTACTTTGCTTATTATGAGACAATTAGTGATGGAGACACATTTGTGAAATGACGACAGAGTGGAAAAATATCAATAAACAAGTGCTTGTTCGCATCACTGGGAGAAGTATTCAGATCCTTCACCTAAGTTAAAAAAACGGAAATACTTCTATAAGTAAAAGTATTTGAAGTATGAAAAGTAGTTATTATGCAGTAAAATATTACCTCGTCAGCTTGTACTTTAATGTATGGTGTTGTTGGATTAATATAAGCGTACTGCATTGATGTGCATGCTGTATTTTACTGCTGTAGATATTTATGGTTGTTAATTGTCTAATTTACTCTTTTTATATAGTTCAATATATCTAGCAATATAGTTCGATCTATAGAAATGCATCAGATTCTATAAGATCATCACATGTTTGGAGCTTTGTTGCTGGCCTGTGAAATCTACATTTCACTTAAAAGTTGAAATAACAGCCCTGTTTTTAACCTAAAAATAGGGAAAATGTTTGTCGACCAATAAAACAGCACTTCATCTTTGAGTCCATTAGAACAAAAAAAGAAATTACATTCAAAATTATCCATTTTGTATCTTTAATTTGACAGCAAGGGTGTGGAAATGTGTGATCTAAAAAGTAGAAAAAGCTGTCAAACAAATGTAGTAAAGTGAAAACATGCTCTGAGATTTAGTTGCATTAAATGGAAATACCCAAGTAAAGTAAAAGTAACTCACATTTATAATGAAGTACAGTCCTCTTCAACACTGTCCAACATATCAACCGATAAAATGTAAGCTAAATTTAATTGCTTTGATAAAAATGTACCAAATTTCTCTGTAAAATTTAAAAAAGGCATTCATGACTTTATGGAAAACTTTCCACATTTCAATGCTTAAAACCCTACAGTAGTAAAACGGCGTCTGTTTCAACACTTTCTCAAGGATTATAATTAGCATGAAAGGAGAGAAAGAGCTAAATTAGCGTCAAGACCCTACAGAGAAAGAAGGAGGCGGTCGATGAGCAGAGAGGAAGAGAAGAAGTAGTTTATGGATTAATGTACAGACACCTCTCATCACATCTGACCATCTTCTACTCTCTTCTTGTTTGACCATCATGAAAGACGTGACAGCGATCTGAATTAAGCCGCTCTGTAAATTGAGCCCTGGGTATCCAACAGTCTTTGGAGAGACACTTCTTTATTGATGAACCGGCTGTTATCTGCGTACAGTAAAAACAGCCTGAGTTCAATCCGCTCAGTGGGAGGTGAGATCTCTATCCATCGCCTTCATACACAGCTTAATTCAATTGGAGAGCAATTATCGACCGCCCGAGGCTTCGAGATCCTCGTCAGTTTGTGTTCCCATCAGGGAGGCTTGCTGTGAAGGACCCCCCCCTCTGTATTGATGTGCTGCTGAGTGTAAAACACCAGAGCAGACAGCTTCAAACAGACAGGAAGACTTTCTCCGTCACAAACTCAGCATTCAAAAGAGTGTGAATCTGAGACGACAGGTGATGCTTGTGTCTCTCAGTGATGTGTTTAATGAGTATGAGAGCAAGTAGAACAAAGAATAGTCTAATTTAAGGAATATCGCCCAATCAAGAACAACATAAACTACTTATACAGAGGTCGAATAATCTAAGAGGAAGGAAATCATTTAAATTCTACATAGGAGGAAACATTTTTCGAGATCTTTGAGACATTTATTTTGAATTCTGAGAAAACATTTCTGAATTTTGAGAAATGTCAGAACTTTTTTTCTGTGGCCCTAATCATCTTCCCTGAAATCCCACACGGTTTTCACTATAAAGGTTTTAGCATTTATTTCATATCTATGATTTCTGGCAACGCCCTAAAGTTATAAGTAGGTTGTTTATTATTACTATTTGGGGATGGAGTGGCGCAGTGGGCTGTGCGTTGATCATCAGATCAAGGGTGGCGTTGGGGAACTCCAGTTCGAAACCCGCCCCCGCCGCCGCTGCGTCAGGCCGTTGTGTCCTTGGGCAAGACACTTCATCCGAATTTTCTCCTGTGGGTACTGTCCACAGTACATGACCGTTCGATGTATGATATGTGTGTAATGTGTACTTGTAAAGCGCCTTGATGACTTCGAGGTGTGAAATGGCGTAGTGGCGCAGTGGGCTGTGCGTTGATCATCAGCGTTGGGGAACATCAGTTCGAAACCCGCCGCTGCGTCTGTAAAGCCGTTGTGTCCTTGGGCAAGACACTTTACCTGAATTTGCTCCTGTATTGTCCACAGTACATGACCGTTACATGTATGATATGAGTGTAATGTGTATTTGTAAAGCGCTTTGAGCATCTGGAAAAGCGCTATAATACATTTAAGGAATTATTATTATTATTAGGATTGAGAAAGGTTTTAAAGTTTTTATTGTTTAATGCACATGAGATTTTCTTCGGAAACAACTATGCTATAGCTAAACTATATTAACATAAAGATAAACATACATAAAGTGGAATACAATAATGCGTGTGAATAAAAAAAAGATAATGGTGCAAGTAAGTTTCAGCAATAAAAAAATTACTGCTTTTTACTCAGCTCCAGAAATCATTAATATAAAAAGTGTTTCAGGTTCATAGAAACATGTCACTCGACGACAAATGATAACAAGAGAACAAGGAAGGAGAAAAATTAAATCTCTGCTGAGGAAAAAGCTCAATGCCACCATCATAATAAGTTTTTTGCTTTTGTTATTGGATATCATGCCAGACTGAGACAGAGAAAGACTAATGTAGTGTTTGTTCAGTGAAGGAGGCTCTCAGCACTCATTAATGTGCTCCATTGATTATCACTCTCTGTGTTTTGTCTGAGATAATTCGTCCTTTTCAAGCACCTTTTACATTAATACTTTTATATTCTACTGAAACCAAGTCCATTTATATTTCCTCACCATAAGAGCTGCTTCTAAGAGCTCATAAAGCCACCGGGGTTACCAGCCACATTCATTCAAACAGAGAACACTTTTATGTACTTCAACATCCTCAACCGACAATTTGCAGTTATATAGTCAGGCAGACATCAACAGCAACAACTCTCTTACTACACAACACCAACATATACAGATACATTGAAAATAAGAAATAAAATGCCCTAGAATAAAGTGATTTGAGAGGCAAGCTGATGTTTCTGAAGAACACAGGATCATAAATTCAGCTTCCTGTTTTTATTGTGTTATCAGTAAATCGCATATTGGAGACTTGTGACGCATGTGAGCTTCTACAGATAAAATACACTGGCCTGTGGAGCAAATCAAATAAACAGATGCACCAGTGATTACAATCCTTTCAGAAATACACTGCAGTCACAGAGAAGACAGATGTTTTACACATTGGGAATAAAACCATAACTTGAGTTACACTGCTGACTTCTAGCTTTAATTTAAAAGGTGTTTGAATCCAAATCACAGGAACAGCAGAGGATCGGCCTCATAGCTAAAAAAAGAGGACCAAAATATATTTGGCAAAAACTTGAATGTGATATCTCCTCAAACTTTGTTGTTAATTATTGGCAGAAAGTGACTGCCGGGTTTCTCACAATGATTTTTAGCCATTTTTAGTGAATCAAAAACATATTAAATGTGCAGGTTTTTAATTATTTGCTGTGTTTATATAAGGAGAAAGTAAAAGGGACTGAATCACTCACAATACAGTCTGCATCAAGTTAAAGGGAGTTAGATATTGATCATCTGTTCTCATATTTCACTTACAATTGGAGGGTTAGTTTAAAAAAAAAAGTAACATTAACCAATTTCTTAGGAAAACCTTGGATTGCCAGACGTCTCCAACCCTTGGAATCTATCCAATGATGCTTTGACTTCAATGTTCATTCTCAAACAACCAGTATATGAATGTATGTCTTATATCTTATCTTGTATTGAGTTGTGTTAAGTAAACATGTGTATACGGGTCTCCCTGAGGTGTCCTCTCATGAAAACTTCACTTCACACCATTGTGTACTTTAACTGCTGGCTTTCCAAGAACTGCAAAACCATAGAGACACCAGAACTGAATGACCCAGCTGAAGAGAGCAAAAGAGAAAGTAGTAAGAGACATAACGTCGACGATTCAATAAGTGAATGATGTGCTAACATAAAGAGGTTGTATTGGATGCCTTTCATGCAAGTAAGCTCCTGAAATCATACTCTCCTGACTCCAGTCTTTTTCTGGAGATGTCCAGAAATGATAAAATACACAACAATGTACATACATAGACAGACTGTGTAAAATCCCAAGCCAAAACAATGACATTTCATCACATTGCAGATGCTCCCTGCTAAAGTTCAGTTAGCAGGATTCACACTGGGTCTCCTCAGGGTTTCTGCAACTTCAAAACGTAAATATGCATCAGATGACTCTTGGGCTAAGATTTCCAGGAAAAAGCAGGAGAAGTTGAGAATGTTGTTCCCATTTACTCCCCGTGCCATGGTTTTTTGTCTTTGAGCTGTCAGCTCTCGCTAAAAATTACAAAAGGTGAAATCCTCTTCTCGGCTCAGATCACTTTGCTCTAGACCAACTGCTGAGCTGACAAAACTTTCCTTCACTTCAACGCTTCTCTGCTCTCCCGCTACTCTCTTCTCTCTCTCTCTCACACACACACACACACACACACACATATATACCATACATACATTCTTCGTAGGAATTTGTCACAGGAGCACAGCAACAGTGAAGCTCAACTCCCAAGACAATTGTGAAATATGAACGTGAAAGCATCCGACATGTTTCATTCAAATAAAGAAGAGGCGGCTCGTCCACAACACATTCCAGCGGGAGAGTTTTCAGCCAATAAACAAAGATTTGTAATGATTAAGACATTAACATGCCCATCCATAGACACGAGGAGCTGTAATGATGTGCAACAAACACTGCATTTGAAATAACCAACAGCAAAACAGAGGTGATAATGAGATAACTGTCACAGCGATAATATCTGATAACAAGCAGGTTGTCTGCAGACACCAAATGCACTGAATAAATGTCAACAACCAAAAGGACTTCTGGAGTTAAGGAGTAAGAACTTCCAAAACTAGCAGGAGAATAGAAATGGCTCTTTTGAGACACAAATAAATCCTCTTAATGTATTGAACTTCAAAGCACTGCTGTCGTTTCCAAAGACAATAAAAGCAAACCCAGCGAAAACAAGGGAAAGAGATCCAAAAGCGTGACTTACTTTGAGTATTCTTCAT
Source organism: Dissostichus eleginoides (assembly GCA_031216635.1). NCBI lineage: Eukaryota > Metazoa > Chordata > Actinopteri > Perciformes > Nototheniidae > Dissostichus > Dissostichus eleginoides. The sequence goes on along the minus strand of CM062281.1, from coordinate 23,889,147 downwards.
TATCTCTGTCGCAGCGAGAGTCCTTGTGTTTCTCCCAGTCCTTGCCATGTTTGCATGTGGTCAGCAGAATGATATCTTCCCCGTTGTGGATGTGATACAGAGCGTTCCTCGTCTCAGAACCGATGCCAGTCAGGTATCGCTTCCCTTTGAAAACCAGCAGGTATTTCCTGGAAGGCGGTGCATCGTTGAGCGTCAGATAACCCATGCCCCCTCCTTTTAGCGGGTGCTCCTTGGAGAATAGAGGGATGGAGATATCAAAGTTGGGTCTGAAGTTGACCACATCTGCGCTGGCCTTGGCCAACATGGCCTGGCCCACCTCGAAGCCCAGGTCCTCTGTGTAGTGCGGCCAGGTGCCAGAGTACAGGTTGAATATGAGGTGGTTCCTGCCATCATTCCACGTGGGCAGGCTCTGGATTCGGAGCCTGACGTTCTGGACAAACTGAGCCGAGAGCTGGTCCCTGTCCAACGTGTCCACGGCCAGGATGAAGAGACAGGCCCTCGAGGGGTCTGTGGTGTGGAAGCGAGACTCCTCGATGGACGACAGGATCTTCTGGTAGGTCTCGGAGATCTCGTCCCCTCTCTGTGGAGGGTAGATGTAAACCCTGAAGCCCGTCTGGCAGAGAGCAAAGTCGAAGCAGGTTTCCATGCGGCAGCGCTTGTTCCTGTAGATGTTGTCTCGGATCGCTCGGCGTTCACGAGGCGACGTGTGCTGGTGTTGGACCTGAGGGCTGTCCTCCTGCAGACACACAGTTTATATTGAAAAAAACATGTCTATTTCATCAATCCATCAACACTGCATGATCAATTCTCAGCAAACAAAAGCTCTCCTTTAAAATGCCATAAACTCTGTTACCATGCTCATCATATTCCAGTTTTGCCTTCATTTTAAAAAGATAGACGGTTACATTTTAAGCCTTTACATGGTTAATACAAATGTATTTTCCAGTAATATTACTCTTTACATCTGACTGTGAATAGTCATGAAGCGCCCCCCTGATATTTGCCCTTCACATAACTTAAACGTACCTTATTGGAGCATTTTACATGCACCCCCTTTGACAGCATTTTGCACGTTTGGCAAATCTGTGGCCTGCCAGCTATTCTTTTTATGGTAATAAACAAGATCAAACTGGCTCAATACAAGACACAGAGCTGACCATTTAACAGTCAAGAGGCCATGAGTCACAAATTGAATAATATCTGCATTTCCCACAAGTCTTAATCAGATATCGCCATTTTGTGAATAAGGCCTAATTCAGAATATCCGTTTACATGACCAGTATCAAATCCAGAAGATTGTCATATTAGGTTGACTATTTATGCATTCACAAATATTTGCACGATAGGACTCACTTGACCATAATGCAGCACTTACTGTACAACCAGGAAAAGACAACACTTATGGATTTAGGATATCAAAATCTTAGACAATTTCTAAATATGTCAATATATCAATATATATCCCAGTCCGATGTGTACCTCCTGCTCTCCTCCCTCCAGGTACGGCTCCAGCAGCTGGGTGGACTCTGGCCAGTGCCTTGGGGGTCTGGAGGGGCTCCTCTGGGGCAGGGGCTGGTACACCTCCTGGCTCTGGTGGTAGTACTGGTAATCCGGCTGGTGGTACTGGGGGTACTGGGGAAACTGGTGATATTGGTACGGCTGCTGCTGGAACTCCCCGATTTGCAGACCCCACAGGTAGACGAGGAAGAGAAGACCGGCCCCCACAGACACAAGCAGGTACCGCTTCTTGGCCTGCATGTGTGCTGTGGGGGGGGGAGGAAGAGGAGGAGTTGGAGGGATAGAGACAGGAAGAGAGGAGGAGGAAGAGTAAGGGGAGGTTGAAGAGGAGGACGAGGAACTAGGTAATGATGAGGAGAGGAGGAGCAGGGAGGTAGACACAGGTCCGCTTGACCCAGGTCCGCTTGACCCACAGACAGGCTCTCTATCCACAGCTCGGCATGTTGGGATTTGGAGTCACTAAAAGAGAAAAATAAATAGAAATGAATTACCTTACAAGTTACTAATGAAGTCTCCAAGAAATGCAGTTACTAAACAAAGTAAAACTTTTTGGCAACTTTTTCAAGAGAAGGCTAGACAAATATCAGTGTAAAGGCACTATATGTCGTTTAAAAAAGCTGATAATTCTCATCCTATAGCTTTATGTTTTGACAGATTTAATAATATGCTGATCATGTTGAGTCCAATGAAGATCAAAATAAATCTAAGAAATAAAATAAAAAGAAGCCATGTGCAGTTATAGGTGTCAGGTTCAATAGTTTGAAAAAAAAAAAACACACAAATAGTCCTTAGCATCAAATAAAGCTGATGCATGCCACTGTAAGCAATATGTTGTAAATCAGAAGTCCAGAAAACCAGAATCTAAAACAATTGTCATTCACCATTTTGCCAATTCAATGTCTTTGACCTTTTGTAGAGCTTTTTACCTAATTAGATATTACTAAAGCCATTTAGCAAACAGCATTTGTAATCCTTGTAACTACCTGTGCAGCAAACATTTTGAGCAGTAACCGGTGTTTCCGGGTTGTGCGATTAAATTGTGAATATATCCCAACATTCGCTTCAGTAAAACTAGATTAAAATGCAACTGGGGCAAGCTTAATACAGTAGGTGGAGTTTTAATGAAGAAAGACGAGGACGTTTGATGGTAAACTCAGCACTAAACTGCAGGATTTCTCAATGATGATACATGAGGAAACACGTGGAATATCTGTACCGTAACTACCGTTTAGAAAGCGATCTCCATAAATAATGTTTGGATTATAGTAATGATTTGTTTCCTTTGTTTTCGGTCGCCTGAGTCCACAATTTAAAAGCTAGAACACTCGGTGCACTGCCCTACCTGTTTACAGGGAACACCTGTGGTCCCGGGAACAGATCCGGACCTCCGCGGCTTCCCTCCAGCCGGAGCACCGCTCCTCAGCTCGGATACACATTCTCCAGCTCTACGGCCCAAAACACCCGATCACAAATCCATCCACGAATCTGAAATGATGTTAAAAGCAGGTTTTCCCAGCAGTCACTGAGCTCTGCGTCCGTTGGGAAGCCCAACACGGTGCGCTGGCTTCATCCTCCCCCGCGCCCCAGTCTCAAACTTTCCTCGTGGAAAGACCACGGAGTGATTTTCACGTGCACGAGGCTCCGGCCGGGCGAGCACGCACCTTTTTATCCGCGTGGCAGGTATCCGAGGTGGGAACACACGATCATCTGCCAGAACAGCCGGGATAACACCGACAGCATCCATCCAGGATTAACTGCTGTGTTAACATGCATGGCAAATCATCAACTGCCATCACCCTTTAAAACAAAAAAAAGGAAATCCCAGCAAGACAAGATCCAAACTTTTAAATGTTATTCCACTTGCTCGCCGGGTGAGAAATAAGCAATGATCAGCATCCCAGGTGAGGTAAGGGTATGCCGGCGCACCTGATCCGGAGAGACGCGCTTCGATAAAATCCCATTAGATGCGTCTTCACGGTCTGACAACAGGCAGCGGGGTTTCCTCAATAGGGTGAGAGTGATGGAGAAAATGAACAACCTGAGTGCTGGTGTTTCGGGGTTATTCCATCCTGACTGCTCGCCTCCAGCAGACCCGCTGTCCTCATGTATCCTTCCTCAAATCCTCAGATGGATGTGGACTGCGCCACCGTGCAGCAGCAGCAGATAAACCCGACACACTGAGGGGGGTTTGGAGCAGGCATGGCTCTGATGGTGAGGTGAAGGAGCTTGCAGTGATTCAGCATCTCTCAGTCTGCATTTCAAGCTTGGTTTTTATCAGTTTAATAATGTAAAAGTCCTCAGAAATGTATTTGGAAGCAGTAGATTCAACCAGGTCTTTCATATTGACTTTGCCATTCATCTTTACAAACCAAACTCCATTCAGAAATCTGCAAAGTAGGGGTTAGTATGCATTATCTGAGTTTAAATCTGTTGGAAAACATGACTTCCAACAGGCACATTTTAGGCATTTTGGTTGCATCTTTTGTGCAGCTTGTTCGAATAAGATATGAACTTACTGCCCCTGCACTAAAAAAATGAACACGTTGACTTTAATTAAATGTATTATGTCAACAGATTCCACATAATTGTATTAGGTTAGTTGAAAGCAATAATATATTAGGTTTAATATCATTGTATTGCTTTCAACTAACCTACAGTTATGTGTAACATGTTGAATACCTTAATTAAAGTAAATGTTTCAGATTTTCAGTGTAGGTTCGTCCCATCAGTAAACATAGTCGAGGTTGTATTTTCATGAAGTGCTGCCTGGTGCTCAATATGCAAATTCACTCTCAGCGTGTCTTGTTGGGTTTCTTATAATTAAGAAGATTTCTAATGCAGTTTGTTGTTTTTCCTACAATTTACACGAGTGAATTAGGCAACACTTTCGGGCTGTTGGAAAGTTTTGTAATCTGCATGCAATTTGTCTCGTTTGCTGCACTCTGCAGGCTCCCCTTGAGGTAATGATAATTTAGTTGCAAATGATGTTAAAAGGATTTGTCAAGGCCTGTCAAGGTTTAGTGAACTGACTCCTTGCCAACCTAAACCACTTTTAATTAAGCCCTAGCTCATTTCATCTCTTAATGATTCAGATATTCGGCCCAATGAATCAACTTTGAACACTTATCCTTCATCTCTCCTGCCCCTTAGTCATGTTGCTATTATTTGCACGGGAGCCATCGACTGAATACAATTAAATTGGTAATGATTTAAGTAGATGTCATTATCTCATCAATTAAGAGATGGTGTTTGTAGATGTTGTTGAGCCACACAGAGGCAGATCATGAAGCAAACAGTGCCATCGTGTGGTTCATGTTGCAGCCCACACTTCAATAGTTCCAGTTTACACACACACACACACACACATACACATACACACACACACATACACACACACAACACATACACACACACACATACACATACACACACACACACACAAACTATAATCAGACTGATGAAGCTGCAAAAAGACATTAACTGTAAGAAATAAAATGAGATTTAAGTAAAATGTACCACTGGCAGGCAGGAGGAGAAATCATAGAAGAAGAAATCAGCAAATTGAACATTAATATTATTCCACTGAGTCTGAGAGACTGTCTAGCTAATGTACACAAGAAGTGGAAAGCAAATAAGAACATTTACTCAAGTACTGTACTTACTTACAATTTTGAGGTAGGCTATTACTTTTACTTTTTCCCAATGTAATGGCACTTTACATTTTTACTCCTCTACAATTTAGAGGCACACTTTATACTTCTTCCTGCACTACAGTTGTGTGTTTTTTTATGGTTTGTACTTTAACATGAGCCATCAAGTTAAAAATATGTACAGTTTGATAAATAAATACTGTATGTGACTGTGTCAACATAGACTAGAAAAGTGCATTTATAAGTATATATAAATGAGTGCAATCCATACAAAAAATACTAAAACATTGCGACATAATCTGAAACAGAATCTGTCAAAATCAAAAATCCTTTACGTGTCCCAAAGTGGAGAAATGTATGGTGTTAGAGCAAAGGAGCAGATAAAACGCAAAAAGGCAAGACAATCAAACATATTTAAGCATAAATGGACTTCCTGTACAAGTGTACAGTTCAAGGTAGTGTATACACCAAGTTATTAATGTGTCTCAGGCTTTTAAAATCTCTTAATGGAGCCGATGAAAGTGCATCTTCTCCAGCTTGTTGTTCTGCATTACATATCTGATCCATTGGTTTTGTCAGCTTTGTTTTCTTCTCATTTGAATTCATTCAGGGCTTTATAAATAACATTTACTCAACCTGTTTCCAGTCTCTTCCTATTGTGTTCTCATTTTATTCTGGACGCTCCAATGTGATCTGGCTTTAAAATAATTGATATCATTATATTACAGATTGTGTCGTATTGATTTTGCTGGATTGTTTTTCCTTTTTGTTCAACATCCTGTAAACCTATAGCTATAAAACTTGTGGCTGGCACAGTTTAATGTCTTCCTGTTGTTCAGGTGCCAAATATGGACCGCTCACAGAAGTGGGAGCGGTATAAATCCTGGATTTCAAACCACACTATAAAGGGGATTTCTCATCTTTAATCTCTGGCTGAACAATAGCAGAATACATCCTTTGACTTTACTTTGAATTGTAGGAATACACAGGCCAACAATTGTCTGAAACACTACCTCTGCACACCAGTTTTGTTTTCACTTACCTGAATGTGATAACTGTGAGGGATTGGCTGGTGTTGATGGCTTCATGGTCGATTAGGGGGAGATAAATCTGGAAAAGGACGCAGAGCAGCACAGAGAGAGAGGGAGCTAAACTTTGATCTGTTTCCAGTCTCAGTCCACCGCTTCACTTCCTCTTTTTCACCATCAATCTGGAAGCTTAAGGGATCATTCAGATCAGGTGACTGTAAGTAAAGTCTTCTCTCCTGTACCAGCTTTTAGGATGCTGTCATGCAGCTTTAACATGGGATCTAACTAAGAAAATGTGCTCATGTATTTTACTTTCTTTTACTTAACCCTTAGATGCATGAGTGGCTGGACCCACACTCGTCCATAAGTGGGTCAAAAAGGACCCGTATTAGAATAATATGTGTTTTTGTGCCATTTTTGTCATTTTGGTTAAGAAAAATCTCTTGTATAATATTTAGTGTTATATTTTGGTTCACATTTTTGACCCGCTTATGGAAGCTTGGGGTAGTAATACAAAAACTACAATTTCTTAAAATGTATTAAATTTCAAATTTGAATGGCATGATATCCAAAACATGTTTTTTGAGGAATAGCTGGAATATGAAATGATAAAAAATGTAACTACAAAGATACTTCAAGAAAACCACCTCACCGGGTCAAAAAAGACCCACTTATGCATCTAAGGGTTAAGAAAAGGATCTTGAAACTACTTCTATCACTGAATAAGGCTGCGGATATACTGTATAAGGACAGGTGAACAAGGTCAAACAAATCTAAGAAAATAGATATCACCATGACTCTTGCCGAGATAATTACTTACATTTAATGTGTTATTTTCTTTATTGTAAAGGTTTTCTGAAATGGTATGTTCATATATGCAAATGAGGCTTGTTCAATGATAATTATTGGTGAATGTAGTTGAGATATCCAGATGGAAAAAACATCTTAATATGTATTTTGGATGTTTTGTTTTTGCTAGTCTAAAAAATATTTTGGTTAATCACCATAATCCACATTTTGAATAACTTCGTCATCATTTTTAGAAAGGGGACATTTTAATTTAGTCTTTTTCAGACATCGCTACGATTGATATCTAAAACTCAACAACTCATGCCCAAACTAGATTGATCAGGCAAGAGGAAACACTTTTGTCGTTTTTTTTGGTGGGGGGGGGGGAATAGTCCCTTTGAGGGGATTTATTTCCTGAAACTAGGGAAGAGAAACTGATTTTATTTGTCCCCCTGCCATGACTACAACAAGAACTTTAAAAAAGTTATTTCAAGATGGTCAGCGACACGAGACGTGAATCCTGCGTGAGAGAAAAATTGTTTAAACTCTAAATCTGTGTTCAGTATGCCATGTGGAGGAATCATCTAAATGCTAACAATGTTGACTCAGCCATATCATGGGATGGGGCACGTGAACTCCCCCCCCCCCCCACCTTACACTGCATCACACACAAAATAATAAAAACATATCCATGGCTGTAATCTGCTTTGTGATTATTTGTTTCATCTAATGAATCAGGCTACCTAATAATGTAATACACCCACACACACGCACACACACACGCACACACACACACACACACACACACACACAGCCAGCTGGGCCACTAGCTGCTGTCCTGCTCTGTTCAGATACTCCAGCTCAGGATTTGAGGCTGCAGTGTAATTTTCCAACAATCCGCATTTCCCGACCATCTGCTGCCGAACAAAACAGAAAAACCGAGGCAGTAATTATTATCCATTTGAGAGTCATAACAAACCAACAGAGCAGCTAAAATGCCTCCTCCATCTACAGGAGTGCATGAACTGAAGTTTTTATAGGGGAAGCAAACAAATCATGTTTTAATTACAAACATCACACAGCAGCAGAGAATCATTCTTTGGTTTTTGATTGGGAAAACGGCACTTGAACCAAATGCAATATAACAACTTGAATTGGTCTGGACTGGTTTCATGCCTCTACATAACAAGTCAAGTTGCCGTTTACATCCATTTCTGTCCAAAATATCATCACGTCATCATTTTATGTATTTAAGTTTCCAAGTAGCATATAAGGTGTTAAGCTGACATCAAACCAGACGTAACCAAAATAATTAAACAGAAGTCCAAATTCAGAATTCACAAATGCTCACCTTTTTATACTTCAGAAAGCATCATAACAAAAAGCCATCCTGAGAAAGAAAATGTCAGGCATTCATAAAATAATACTTACCACTATCAGGATATATGTGCAATATTGTGTGTCTAGTTTGTAGAAATGTATTGTATTTCTGTGTCCATAATTCTTGCAGTTTTTGGCAATTTGGTGACCTTTCTTTCACAGTCATGTACCCACACAAACACTTGAAGTCTGTTTTATCTGTCCTTTTTTTCTATCTTGATTCTGTTTTATCAACTAATTTGTCTCATGTGTTTCAACCTTTAAAAACATAACCAGACACTACTACACCTGCATTAAAACCAGAACAAAAGACAGAAGAGTAGACAGGAAGTAGGACAAGGGGAACTCTCTGTAGGCTGTTTTACTTGTCACTTTTATCGGATAAAACATGATAATACTAATACATAACAATACAACCTCCAGTTTCAAGATGGTCTAAATAGGTTTATACTGATAGTGAATGCATCCCTCTTCACCTCAATGCATCTGCAGTGCAAACTGATTTTTCGTGTCACCACCACCCACCGGCAGTGTGTGTGTATATATATATATATATATGTGTGTGTGTGTGTGTGTGTGTGTGTGTGTGTGTGTGTGTGTGTGTGTGTGTGTGTGTATGTGTATGTATAAGAAACATATTAGGGTCAATCAATGAAAGGAAAAGCCTCTAGGACTCAGAGTAAAGAGAAGCAGGACTCCTCTCCTCCCTCCCTCTCCTCCCTCTCCTCCCTCTCCTCTCCTCTCCTCTCCTCCCTCTCTTCTCCTCCTTCTGCTGACCTTTCGCCCAAACTGTGAAATGTCAAGAGGATGCTTGTAATGTCACAACAGCTCATCGGGGCAAGGATGCCGTTGTTATGGAGACCGCATCACGTCCGAAAGCTCGATGAGACTTTTTTCACCTGAATAAAAAATAGCAGCCATTTTTTATTTAACCTTTAGTTCCGTTGTGTTTGTGCAGTTATTCTCTAAGAGGGTGCAGCAACTGTTTACTATACATTCATGGAAACGTTGCATTGTGTTAAAAATGAGGCAACATTTACATTAATAACATTTTATATTATAAAAGCAATGCAAGTGTATTTATATAGCACGAAAAGAGTATTTTTTGATGGACAGAAAATGCAAATTAAAGCTAAAATAGCATACATCAGTTATAAAATACAAGTATAAAATCTAACGTGTAAAAACTGTCGTCAATCGTTTTTTTCTTTATCATTAAATACATAAAATTAGTAATCAATCAAAGCATTTTGTGGAATTCTACACTTGAATTGCCCAGTGCACTTTACAGAAAATACGTTTTTTAAAGAGTTATCATGACCGTTTACAAGCTTCTGATTAATTAAAGTGAAATTCAACCCAACTGTCCATCACTGCCGTTTTTCCATTGATGCATGTCTGAGTAAAAGCAGCGAGACCCTGTTTCTGTCAACGTCGAGATGATGGTTTATCTTGCGGATATTCGCTCGGATAAATGAAATCCCTGACGGCTTTCTCATAAAATATTTTCAGTATTAATGGCTTGTGATGGACGCTGTAAATTCATGTTAAAATGAAGCAGCCATCTTGAGGTTTTGGCATTTCAATTATCCACAACACCCTGCGCAGTACACTCTGTCATTCTGTCAACTTTAATGTTTTAATATTCTGTTTCAAAGGCTGCTCACAAACACACACACACTGTGTATAGGCATTTAGTGCAAACACACACACACACACACACACACCATTTTTTGATTTATAGTCGGAGCTATGCCTCAGTGACTAACCAGAGTGAAATATTAATGTGAAGGCAAAATGAGTGACGTTCTCATACATTTTCTAGTGAGTGTGTGAAGAGGGATAATTTACTGTAATCCATTTGATGAGGAGCAAGCAGGCGTTCAGGAGAGCATCCATCAGGACGCTGGAGTTGACTGTAATATGTGATTATCTTGATCAACATGACACCCAAACACACACTTACATATTATGCGCACACACCCACAAAGGTCCTGCTTTGTTTTTTAAATATAAGAGAAAATATTATGTTAATTTTCAGGTTAATATTTGTATTTTATGGCTCTACTGGGACATGTCTCCATGCTTTAATGTTCAAAAAGCTCTTTATTTTTCTCATACTGCCTGTGCTGCAGCACCTCTTTTCACCCTCTGTCTGAAACCAGAGCCCAGTCTGCTCTGATTGGTTAGCTGGCCGACTCTGTTGTGATTGGTGAACTGCTTAGAGATGTCCCGCCCCTTAGCCTATCACATGCAATGTGTTGGAGAGCTAGCCAATAGAAGCGCGAGTGTTACGTAGTGATGTCACTATGTTCCTGAAGTCAAAGGAGTCCAAAAGGGACCATTCAGCAGTGGGGGAGTGTGGGGGAAATACACTAGCCTTTGCAGACCATTTACATGCACTAAAACCTATAAAACACACTACAGGAGAGAGAAAACCCCAAAAAGCATTAAAGGGCCACTTAAAAAAAAAAATATGTCAACCATTTCTGATTTCATGCAACTGTGGTTATATGTTTGTAGTTTTGGCCACATCTTCACGACAACATAACCGCAACAAATAAAAAGCTGTCAAACTATGAGACTTCAGATTTGTGTCAGGACAAATGTGAAGTTGGCCCCATTGCAGAGAAAGGCAGAGTGGTAAAGTTCAATGATTTATTGCCATATTAAGGTTGACAGTATATCGGCTTACATGCAGGTGCAGGTTAATGCAACATGAATGTGAAAGCAAGGAAACAAGGCAATAAGGAAGAGAAACAAAATGTCAGCAGGTGTGTTGATTCATGTGTCGCTATCGACGAGAGAAATTAGAGGGAATAAATGATTCATGTCTGCACAGGCAGGTGCAGATCTGCTCTGTGTTTGAGACACTCTTCCCACACAAACTATCGAATACTGGGGAGAAAACATCCTCCATGTGCAGTGAAAATGCTTTTTGTTTTTTGGAGGGGAAGCTCTACCATCTGCCGTCAAGAGAACAGAGTTTACTTGCTTGACTTGTTTGGAGTGGTTAAAGATGATTTCTGATCAGAGTTTCCATCTCAATGCACCCAGTGGAACATTTTAGCCGTTTTGATGCTTTTTCCTACAAGACTTATAGGCAGCAGGAGTCCATCCTCTCCTCCTTCATCGCTCTCTCTATCTCTCTTCTTCACTCCATTGCTTCCAATACACAGAAGATTAATCAAGTGCCAAGAGTCCATTGATGTGAGGGGAAATGAATGGACCATTTGTTGACAGAACTCATTTTCCCACTTCCAGGTAATAAAGTACACTGTGTTTTATTCTGCTTCTTTTTCTGGCTCTGGCCTCTCTTCCTGTGTCACTCGTTTGTCTTGACAAATATGTGTGCTCGGTAGCAGACGGCCATATCGGGTTGGACTAGTACGCACGCACACACACACACACACACACACACACGCACACACATGTATGCTCAGTCTGGCCTTGTCTGCTGGAGGCACCTGCTGTAGCCTGAGAACAGGTGCACAGAGCTAATAATCCCAGCAGGAGCACTGAATCTGCTTTTTTCTGTCCTCTCTATTATCCCTCTCACTATTTCCCCCTCTGTTCACTCCTAACCAGGTGCATCACTTCACTAAACCCTTAGCCAAGAATATGAATCCAATAACAACTGAAAACTGGCTGATAATCAACACAAAAGAGGACAGGAAATAGCACTAATTAACACCTTTTATGTATCCATGGAAGTCAACAGGATGACTTTACCATAATGCAAACATACAACCTGCTCATTCTGCCTTATCCTATTTATTCATTCATATCTGCTCTCACCTGGGGGGATGGTTTGACTGGATGTGTGGACAGTTTTCCGGTTACGCCACATTGATCACTGCTGAAAGAGTCTCAGGAGGGGAAGGCTTCGGGCTGCTGGATGTCTTTCTTTACGCTGTAACTCTATTGCTAAGAAGCTCCATGACAGGAATCCAGTTTGTATGTAGCTGGAAACATCGACTTTCAGCTATGATTCAGGCCATAGAGGGATAAATGAAAGAGTTGAGAAGAAGTAGAAGAATTGAAAGCTTAAATTGACAAAGGCGATTTGGTGGGATTTGAAAGCAGTTTCACAATAAGTAAAGGGATGGTCATCGATTAATTATGGTACCCTAAAGAAAAAACTGTCAGCTTATTCTGTATAAAGGTCTCCATCCTTATCATTATCAAAACTGTTGTTTTTTTCTTGTAGTTTCACTTTTTGGCACACAATTAACAAATATATCAATGTAACTATAGCATTGGATTAAAAACAATTGCATTTATTTTATTTTTATAACAATTTAAATGTGTTGTTAAGACTTTGTCCACACGTAAACAAATATACATTTTTGAAAACTGATCTTTTTTCTACAGCGGCTGACAATATACGTTTTATCGGCTTATTTTAACAATGTGACGATATTATTATGGTTATGCAGTTGTGTGCATCAGTTTTTTTGTCCCCTGGTTTCCATTGTGTTTGGAGCTTCAGCGCTTTTAGTAAAGTTGGAGAAGGTCTTCTAAATGCTGCGCATGTGATTTCAACTTGGTGAAGATTGCACCTGTCAGCCAACGTATGTTGTTCTGTTTAAACTTTTTCCATCAAAAAGTTTGATTGTATTTTGAATACAAAGATGCAAATACATCTGCAGATCAATTATTTAAAACATGATATGTTATGATCCACTTGAGCATGATACAAAATGAATAAAAAGGAGGTGAATATATTTCCTAAAATGTGAAATGACTCTTTTAAAACTAAGACAGCTTCAAGATTTTCTCAGCTAATGCAAAACTTCTTGTTAACAATCTTGCCCAGTATCTCCAACCTCTCTTGACCTCCTCCTCAATAAAGTCTGCTCACCTCGGGCAGGTTAGAAACTCAATATTTTGCTCAGAAACTCTACAGTCAGCAGGCTGAAGTGCTGCAGGAGCTGAAACTCTCTAACCTCCTACTCGTTCTGCATCTTCCCCGAACAAAACTAGAATTTCTGAAAGCAGATATTTGTCAGACTGCGTGGTTTTCATTCTGTTGCTCTACAGTTGGTTAACTACAGGCTGCAGCAGGACTGATTTTTAAACAAGCACAGACTCGGGGAAAATGTAATAAATGTGATGTGGTGTTTGGTTGCTCTCAAGTGACAGTTTCACTTGTATTGTAAAATGCTTGCATGCACAGGCAAATTTGCACACACGCGGCAAGTATAGTGTGGATGTTCGTGAGCACACTTGCACACACACACATGCAGACCGAGGAGTGTGTGAGCTGTAAAACTGGGTGTTGAAAATGCTTCTCTGCCTGCAAGTCTTAGCAGAGAAGCAAGAAATCAATGTACTTTTTGGAAAGTTTTCTCACAGGGGAATAAACATATAGTATTACTTATTCATTTTGAGGAATAACTATAGATATGTAATGATTGTGCACTATGACTGAAACGCAATAACGTGTCGGTGTCATAGATCAGATGTGTTGTGCCTTCCTCACTATAAAAAATCAATAATTGAACCACTCAAAGGTGAAATGTATAATGATATAATCCGATAATCCATACAGATGGGTTTCATTTTATAAATATATTTTTACATTAGCACAGCGGGTGCTTTTAATTATAATTTCCTATCTAACCTCGATGGGTATTTAAAGGTTTAGTGTGCAGGATTAAGGATGATCTATATGCAAAAATGTAATATAATTTTCCTAATAGGTTTTCACTAGTGTATCGTCTCCTAAAACTAAGAATTAACATGTTCTTATTAGCTTAGAACAGGGGTCGGCAACCCGCGGCTCTTTAAGCCCTCTGCTCTGGCTCCCTTGAGTTAGACAAAAATAAGAAGGAAATAAAATAAAAGTATTTGTTGGACTATTTACATGTTGTTGCACGGTTGAAAAATGTTTCGTATCTTGTATTTTGAGGTGATACTGTGACACATAAATAAAAAACAAAACGGTTTTAATTAGGTCAACTAAAATATGCGTCACATCCTGCTACGGTCCCGCACCAGCGCCTTTTCTTACAGGTGAATAACCTGACCATCGGCTCGATGAGCGAACTATGGATAAATCAAAGAAAAGAAAAGTATCGGAGGAACACAGAGGATTTAATTCTGCGTGGACAGAGTTATATGCTTCCAAGCTAACGATGCTGGTTTACCGGTATGTTTGATATGTGGAGAGAAGTTGTCAAAGGTGCTGCAGCCTTTACGTATCGAGGAGAAAAACGGAAGAGGAAGACAGCTGACGATCTTCAGTCATAATTCAATCAGTTAACTCTTTTTAGGGTGCAGCTATATGTTTTATTTATTTCAAAGTGGGCCATTTTAATTATATATGTTTTCCTTCAAATGTGCAGAGGACTCCCCAAGTGCTGTGTTTAATTTATTTTAGGCCTGTGTATTTTTTTTAATTCTCCTTATAGGAGTTCTTTGTTTCTTATTAGAGGTTAACAGTTGTAGCCTATATAATGTAATAAATAATAAATGCAAAAAACTGTAGTTTTTGTCTATGATATAACAATAAATACAACTTTATAAGCTATCAAGCTATCAAATATGTTTTGCGGCTCCAGACAAAAAAAATTTTGGAAAAGGGAGCGAAAAGGCTCTTTTGGTCAAAAAGGTTGTAGACCCCTGGCTTGAACAAGCACAGGTAGATACATCTCACACACTGGACCATTAATCAGTCCATCATTTCTCTATAAAACCCTCACTTATATGTTATGTTAGCTTGTGCTCTGTACTACAGTAGAGTGGTATCTAAATGAGCAGAAATACAGTATGTGTTTACAGAAATATAATGTATAACTTGGAATAAATTGGAAAACTGAATCTGAATAGCAGAATTGAAAATGTCATGTATTAGTATGGAACTGAATGTGATCTTATGAGATGAATTATGAATTTGGTTGCTTCGATAGTGTATTGATCCTCCTGTAATTCAACTAAACACTTCTGCAGTCATCTAAACTCCCACAAAGGTAGGCCAGGGTATTGTTTTCTCTTCAGTGAACATGATGTTAGCCGGGCTAGCGTTATGTTAGCTTTGTGTCCTGTTGCATTAGCTTGATCTGCCAGCAGCTGTCAGGTTAGCTGACATTGCAAACTAGCACGCCAAGAATGCAAATATAATTTGTTTTCTGTAATATTTGTCACCACCAGCAGTTTTCACACAGGAGGAAAGCAGCTTATGTTCAAGGTAACGCCAACAGCCAATTTTCAAGGTATAACAGAAACATAATGTGACAAATTACTGCACCGAGGGAGTCATAAGTAGAGCTGGTGGTGTTACTTTTCAAATGATTAGCCTACAGTTAGGAGGAAGATGTGCCAGTGTGCGGTGAAGTGTGCAGCAGATTCCTGGCATGGCCTCCTAAACTTTCACATCCCCTCTGAACTTCTCTCTTTTTCTTCCTGACGCTAAGTCATTTTTCTTTTAGAAAGTATTGATCTTTCTATCCCTGTTGCAGCTATGAATAAATCACCAGAAAGTGACAGAGAGAGGCTGCTGTGTCTGGCAGATGCTAAAGGACTGAGGAAGAGGAGGAGGAAGAGGAGCTGGAGGAGGCTGACTTTCAGCTGGCCTGTTTGAAACACGGGACGCCAGGTCGCTATCACAGCTGCAGAGTTGGCCTGGAACAATGGAGAAAAAATTACAGAATTTGTGGATTTATTCCTGAACATGTGTCTCTGACAAAAAACAGGGATAAATCAAGTCATGTAACCCAACTACTGGTGTATGTGACACAGCATCAACAGAATATTTGAGTTCACTGTCATAGCAAATGTGCATGCTTATTTACTATTTTTCGATTAATTTGCAAGATGTGAGGTCGATCTATTATTTGAAAATACAAGTATATTAATAATGCATGTCAAGGTCTTTCATTTCATTTGGCCATGCCTATGTTTCCTTGGTTTGGGAAGGTACTGTACACATGTGATTGCAAACGTAGAAACTGTCCACCCGCCTACATACCAAATATATTATTAGCCTATAGGACAATAAAGAAACAAATGAAATAGCCAGCTAGAATAGAGAAAATTGGGTTTTTGGAATAAGAATATCAGAAAATATTATGCACAAATAAACATGCATTCTGTTCACGTTACCCTTTTACAGGAAAACCAATTTCGAAGTCTGCCAGTGCTGTTCGGCTCTAGCTCTGCAGCTGTTAGCATCTGTTAGCATCTGTTGCAGCATCTGGTAAGAACGAGTCTCTCACTCTTCCTCTGCCCTCCCTTTCCGCTCACCTATGACCCTATGTATACACTCTGTGCATCTAATCACCACCACAAAGTGTTCAAAATAAAATTGCATGAAAAATATAAACAAATGATATAACATGCCAACAATAAACATAGATGTCAATGTGTTTTTAAATGAGATTAACAACCACACATGTTTCCACATACTTAATTTAGGTGTCAATCAACTGGTGCCAGCATTTTTTACTTTTTGAGTCATAAGCAATTATATTTTTGTTATACAAATGCAACTTCAGGTTACTTTACTGAATATGCACGATACAACGTACTCTGGTTGTGCCATTTCCTAAAAGAGGACATCTTTTGCAAAAGGCTGATTTAGCGTTAGTGTGTTTAGCGTCAGAGTTTTTTCTTCAGGCTCTTTCGTCAGGGTCAGTGGTGTATTTCATCACCCCCCCACCCCCTTCACTCCATCAGTGAGGTGGATTTACGTATGTGCCGAGTAAGCACTTCCCCAACCACACCCCGCCAAATCAAATGTCACACCATCTCCTGGGGTATTAATCACACACACACAAACACACACACAGAAACAGTCAGGAAAAGAGAGGAAAGGTCACTTAGGAAGTTTGATGAAGTTTTCCTGAGCAAGTTGTTTCTCACTCTTAACAGTAAGCCTCTTCCTTTTGTATTCCTTTGTGAGTAAGGCTCTTAGTGCATGTTTGTAGTTAAAAACACGCTTTACAAGGTTAGTCCTTTTTAAAAGTCATCCTGTGCATTGCTCAAACCCAAATAATTACAAAGTTAAGTGTTTTCAGACTTTTCTCAACAGGGCCATAACTTTATTGAACACTTTTTTGGAGATAAATCATTGAATTTGGCTTGAAGTGGACATATTAAGATACATTTCAGGTTCATATTTATTTCCCCCTCTGTCTGAAACCAGAGCCCAGTCTGCTCTGATTGGTTAAATGGCCGGCTCTGTTGTGATTGTCATTTGTTAGATGCTTTTATCCAAAGCGACTTACATACATTCAGTACTGTGGACAATCCCCACAGGAGCCATTTGAATGAAGTTTCTTGCCCAGGGACACAACAACATGCTGACTGCAGTGGGACTCGAACTTGTTATCCCCTGATTCGAAGTCCAGCACACTATCCACTGAGCCACAGCCTCCCTATGGTGGCTATGCTGGTCAACCACTTAGAGATGTTCCGCCCCTAAGCATATCACGTACAAAAGAAGCACTAGTGTTACATAGTGATTTCATTATGCTACGATGTTACCGAAGTCAATAAAGGAGTCCAATTGAAGAGTTTCAGGAAGGGGAAACTCCCTCTGGAGGAGACATTGGGATTTAAGCCTTTGCAGACCATTTACATGCACAAAAACCTATATAACACACTGCAGGAAAGAGAAAACCCCAAAAAGCGTATCTTTAAATAAATGAAACTGTGTGTAATAACCATATTTTCAAGAGATATGGAACCTTCCTTTTGATGAAATGGTGCAGCCATAGAAAACATGGGTCCTGGGTATTTCTCTCAGTTCTAAAATGATAGTGGAAAACTGGATGCGATTGAGAGGCACAACAAGTCTGCAGCAAAAAGATGAGACACACGTGGGTCGAGTGTCTTTCAAAAGCAGCCATTTTAATCCAAACAACCATACTTAATGAAGTGAACTGATGTACACAAACAGACCTCTTACTGTTCGTTTTTCATTGTTTTATTTGACCAGGATCTCATTGAGATTAAAAATCCCTTTTTTAAGAGAGTCCCGGCCCAAGATAGGTAGCAGATAGGTAACATTAATAGAAATGTGGAGTGGTGTTGATGCCTAGAATATACATTAAAAGTAGGGCAACATAAATAAATGAAAAAGTTCATTTATAAAAAGGCATCCAGAAATGTATGGACCGTTTCAGTTGAAGACATTCACAATTGACCATTCTTAAAACAGGATAAATCACATCAAACATACAAAAACGTACCAATTTCTGTTTACTATGTATTTTTCTCAAAATTCATTGCATGTTGTTTTTTTTTTGTCATTCCTATTTTTATGGTTGTTTGAAATGTTTTCTTAAAGTGTATTTAGAAAAACGCTTTATACATTAAATTAAATATTATCATCATTATAAGTGCCTATTTGGCATATACCAAAGTATTAGACGAATAACAATTCTGACTTGATGGTACTGGAGTTAAAAAATGCATAGCATTATAATTCATCTTCTGGGATCGAGAACGATTATTCAAATGTTTCCAGGAGCTGTTGAGACATTTCAGTCATGACTTAAGTGGTTTAACATAGCTACAAATATTTCCTGATAGGATGTTAACCCACTATAGAGAAAGACAGAAGACAGAGACTAATGGACAGCAAGGCTCAAAAAAAAAAAAAGCCGCTCAGACAAAAACTAATCTCATCCGTCTGCACAGGTCAGATTTCAGTCAGGAAATGGGTTTCTTTCTCTCTTCATTCTTCATCGATTCTTCTTTCTCTTTCACCTTGTCTTGTTATTTCCATCACTCCCTCCTTCACTTGGATGAATGAATAGATAGAAATGAAAAAAAAAACAAGGCGCAGTCCTCCTGAAGATATTTGTTTCCCGCTATGAAGAAAAACACTCTAGCAAAGAGAACAAAATGAAGAAAATAAGTTAGAAGCTTTTTCCTCTTTTGTTGGACACAAATGGTACTCAAGAACTAAAATCATAATCTTGAGATGTGTCTTTTTTGGTGGATTTGGTAACTCAAAGTAAATGCTGGTGACACTTAACATTTGTGTATAATATATTCCTAAAACGGGGAATAAGCCAATGACAAAATCACTAATATCTTCTATGTTAATGCATCTTTTTCCTGAGAATCCCAAGCATTGTTCACGGGAATGAAGAGCTACTTTTTACTACTGCTTATTTTAAAATGTGGCATTTATCTTAAACATGACGGCAGAAAATATGAATGCTACGTTAAGTTTCTGTACTGTTTTTATCCGAAGTTTGCCATATGTGAGGGAGGCTGTGGCGCAGTGGTCTAGTGCGTTGGTGTTGGGATCAGGGGAGCAGAGGTTCAAACCCCACTGCAGTCAGCATGTCGTTGTGTCCCTGGGCAAGACACTTCACCCCAAATTGCTCCTGTGGGGATTGCCCACAGTATTGAGTATGCAAGTCGCTTTGGATAAAAGCGTCAAACAAGTAACATGTAATGTAATATGTATACCTGTTGCCATCTGTGTGTTAAGTTACTGTGTGTTTCTATATTTTTCTATGTGAACATACAGTATGTTGTACACCAGCTGGGAAAACAAAAATCCCTGTGTAGGTTTAAATATCCTATTTCCGGGGCATTAAAGTGGTTTAAAGGTCAAAGATGGGTTCGGGTAACAGTAAAACAGGAAAATGATTGAAAGAGAAGGATGAAAGGAATATAAAATGGTTAGAAAAGTGTCAAAAGAACTATAATTTCACGGGAAGACTAGGGGTCGAGGAATGTGAGAATTTTAAGTCCGCTGCAACTCTGACTACTTTTAAATCCAGGCTGGAGTCTTTTCTTTTTGAAGATGCTTTTAATTGAACTATTCACATCTTCCACTGCACTGTAACTTGTACTCATGTACCTGTGTTATTCATGTTTTATTATCTTTGCTTTTTAATGTTCCTAATGTGTTTTATGCTCTAAATTCTGGAATAGCCTCCCAACTGAGATACGGGATTGTCCCACTCTCAATCGCTTCAAAGGTCAACTCAAAGAATGGTTGAGAAACAAACAGACGTGCAATCACCGCTAAATGCGCTTTAACACAGGGGTATCTCCTCTTGCACTTTAGGTAGCTCTTGTATCTTCTCTGGCACTTTATATGTCGTTGCTGCTATATTGTACTGCCATGTCATAAATACTTGTGTATGCTGCTCTGGCTCTTTTGCACTTTTTGCATATCATGTATTTTGTTTTTGCTATGTTTGTAAAATGTAATTTTCTTAAATGTTTTATGTGAGGGACTGCGGATGGAAATGAGCTCAAAGCTAAATCTGGCACTGTTACGCTTGACACATTTTTTATGTTTTAAGTGTTCATCACTGTGCATTGTCCCTGCCAAATAAACGATTAATTAATTAATTAAATGAATGTCTTTCATTTCTGTAAAGCACTTTGAATTGCCTTGTGTTGAAAAGTGCTATATAAATAAAAAAAAAAAAAAAAAAATCAATCAACATCTTAATCTAAAATCTTTGCAAAAAGGTAATTGAGCATTCTCACCTGAGCAGATGTCGTTGAGTTCGTTGACTTCTTCCTGTACTTTGAGGAGGAGAACGTCCTGCAGGATCTCCTGCTGCTGCTCCTCAGCCTCCACCCCGAGGAGCTCCAGGTGATGGTCCTTCAGCCTCAGCAACACCCGGCCTGGAAGAGAGCGTTCATTTATTCATAAACTGGATGTGTGTACAGTACAATTAAATCTCTCTACAAACAAATTCTGTCTAAAAAAGTCTGGAAAATTCTGACTTTTTCTCAAATTTCTGACTTTTTCTTAAAATCTCAAAATCCTGACTTTTTCTCAAAATCCTGACTTTTTCTTAAAATCCTGACTTTTTCTTAGAATCTCAAAATTTGACTTTTTCTCTAAAGTCTGACTTTTTCTTAAAATCTCAAAATCCTGACTTTTTCTTAAAATCTCAAAATCCTGACTTTTTCTTAAAATCTCAAAATCCTGACATTTTCTTAAAATCTAAAAAGTCTGACTTTTTCTCAAAATCTCAAAATTCGGACTTTTTCTGAATACTTAAAAATGTCAATTATCACTCGTCCCTGGCTTGAGCTTCAATCTCAGGATCCATGTATTTATGATCCTCTCAAGAATGGAAGTAGTCATCACATACAGAGCATCAACTAGTTCCTGAACAGTGTCCTTCACATGCTGATATCCAAGAGAGGGAGTTACACAGTCACAAGATGGAGGAATATAAAGCATTCAATGTTACTTCAGATTAGCTCCACGTCAGAAATGATCATGCTTGTCATATGTCTATCTCCATAGAGGCTGAATCATCATGTTAATCACATAGCTATCATATGCCTAAAACAGTCCTGACGCTCTTCTAGGTAACCATACATCCTGTCATGTACACAGCTACAGTTGGGATACCTTTGTTATCAATGTGTACTCTGATATTGGAAGAGTACATTCAGGATTTTCCCAACAGATCTTCTATTAATTGTGCAAACAAAGCAGGTTGAGTTTGATGCATGACTTGATACCTGATATGGCGTGTTTAATTATGGCTTTTTGGAGTGTGTCCATCTTGGCCGGGTGATAACCCTGCATCCACTCCAACACTTCTTCCACCGACCACGATGACACGCGCTTGGACAGGCCCATCACTCTGCAACACAGCAGGAGGAGCACACTCTGGAAATACAAAACCACAATAGATCAGAGCAACATGTTAACTTGTTTACTACATAACGGCAAATTTACGTTTGGCCATTTGATGGATAAGAAACATAAGCTGTCAGATATGAAATACTCCAATTACAAAAATGTTTGAAAGAAGTATTTTTGTAACCATCTATCATAGCTTTCTCACTTCATGATTCAACAATGACCTAATGTACTTACAGCAGATAAAGCCTGAGGATAAATAAACAGGGTAAAATAATTAGATTGAAGTTTGCAGCAACACTGGCAAAAAGCTGCAAACGCCAAATATTACTTCATTAATATAATAATTTGAAATAAGTCACTTAATATTCTTTTCTATTCTTCATGCTTAACATTCAAAGTGAAACTTAAAGACACATCACTTATTGTGTGTCAGGCTGCAATTAAGTGTTATTTGTAAGCAATTAATCACTCAATATTTGTTTTGTTTTTTAAACAGAACTGAAGAAATAGCGGGAGAAAACATTCTGTAAGAGCAATAGTTTAAAATCCAAATGTGTTTCATGTAAATTGTCATTAACTTCTTTAAAGATTTGACAGAACATTTTATCCAGAAGAAAATAAATAACACAGCCACATGATCTCAACAGAAAGAAGTACAGTTTGTTATTTAAATAAGGACTGCCTGCGCTGTGTATAAACGTGAAAAGTGTTCCTGTGATTATTGAAGTTCACCTCACCAGAGTTTAAAGGTCCCATGTCATGGCCATTTCTACTGATCATAATTCCATTGTTGAGGTCTACTAAAATAAATGTATATTGTGCAATTTTCCAAACTCACATTGGTTTCTCATACAGCATCTCTGTATAGTAAATATAAACGGCTTGTTGGAGCTCCTGCCCCCCCTCCCTGTGAGCCCAGTGGCCGTCTGCGAGACAGCGAGACACACTTGAGATTAAATGGCCTTACCAAGATGGTGACAAATATCGTGTTGAGGGATCCCTCAGAGCTGAAAATAGCAGCAAGGTGACATCCACCAACTACGACACCAAACAAGGTCAGAAAAGTTCTCCCAAAAAGTTTCTTTAGCCTGCGGTTCTTCTGGTTTTCCTCCCAGCTATATCCTCCTGGGCTGCACCGCTATAGGGCGAAAAACTGCTAAACTGTTGATGTGACCTTTTCAGCAGACCAGTCTGGTTATTGGGGTATAAATATAGGAATGTAATTTCCTGTGTTAATTAAGGGGGATGCGTGATTGGCTGGTGCAATAACGAGGTCCCAGCAGAGTAATTGACATACAGACGGTGAAGACCTTTACACCGGGGCAAAGACACACAGGAAACTTACAACTAGAGTCAGGTCGAGTGTAAAGGAGGATATCTCACGGCTGATTTTATGCCTATGGACTGCATTTCCTAAACTATATGACTCCCAAACTGGGCTGATATCTTCAGGGAAATAAAGTGTCTTGCTCTGAGCATTCATTTATGTCACCCAGTTACAAGTAAACCAGGACTTGTAAACAGAAGTAATATACGGGAAGAAGAAAGGTTTGGAAATTGGCTTTTTGAAGGTGATTTTACCATCCTGTACTATAACTGCAACTTATTAATTAATGTCCACAACTTAATCCAAATGGATGTGTTTAAATCTTTATGAAACATGCCTGCTGTCCGGGCTACTTCTACTTTGAACGTTTTATTGAGCGTTAGGGTAGCGACGTTGAAGTGAATTCTTGGGCAGCTATTCAGGTTTGACTTGGCATCTTAATTTAATATATAACAGGAACTGTATTAAAAGTATAATGCAGAGAAGTGGTACCAGGGAGGTGTTTTAAACAGAAAGCAGTGCATTAATATCACTGGGTGATTTGAAAAACCCTTTAAAACATATTTCCAAACTATATGTTACATGGATGGGTGTTTTCTAAAGCAGAAATGGGTGTATTTAGATTTGTCTTATGTCATATTTAATATATAATGCCTGAGCTTCAGTATTAGTAGAAAATAAAAAATGTTCTGATACCATAGTTGAGGAATTTAAACATCTCTATCTCCAACACTAATTTCTTAAATAAAAAAAGTGAATAAGTGAAATGTTGCCTAAACACAAACAGTCATACAATGTGCATTAATCACTACAGTCTGAAATTGGCTAAATCAAGATGTAATCCTGAACATGTCTTAACAAAAGACAAAATAAAGAACCACCAGAGTTCACATGGGAACCAAAACCAGACATAATATTCTAACAGGACACAGATTCAAGATGCATCCTTCATGCTTCCTAAAGTGTGATTCTACCATCTTGTGGTGCCTTGCAGAATTACTTTAATCTCTTGAAAAAGCCTTAAAATGTTGTACAAGTTCAGAGACTTCATTTTTTTTGCAGCCTTTCTTAGCCTGATGCAATCTGGATTTGATGCACTCGTTCTAGAGTGGTATAGCAAGTTAGGGCTGATTGTATGTTAATAATTATAAGTGTTTAAAGCATGAATTCATTAAAAGAGGACTCTTACTATTTAAGAATTAAGAGTCGTGTATAAGCTTTTTATAAACTCGTCATTCATCACTTCATTGAAAACTGCATTGCCTTACACACACACAGTTCGTTCAATGTTGATTTAAAAAGTATAACATGTGGTTGAAAATGTTGGCATTTCGACCAAATAATGTGTTTTTTTAAAATGCAGGGAAATGCCGAATTGAAGCAGTTACTCTCAGATGTATTTTCTGTGATATAGCAGTTTTCCATCTGTTCTGGTAAATGAAGCCTAGTGAAAATGTAATAAATATGAATGTAATTTGGCGTGTTGCCTGAGTACGTGGGAAGAGATACGGCCCGCACAGAGAGGGATTACAGTCACCATCAACAACTGCATTTCATAACACCAAACATCCTTAACAGCAGGTAAAACAAAACACTCACGTCTTTACACACTTTAAGTAGGTTTTTCTGAGTAGAAAGTTATATTTACCTTCAGTCAGTTGTCTGTTTTTGACAGAATATTCCTCTACCTGTTGAAGTGTAACGTTCAGGTAACACAAAAAACATTCCTTTTCCCGGATCCGCCCACTAAGGTGCAGCTGCACGTGATGCCTTCAGTGCTGTCAGGAATATCTGAATTGCACGTGCATCATAACGAATTCCCTTTTCAATACTGTAGCTTTGTAGCTTTAAGTCCCCTAAGAAACTCTTCCATCCTTCATTCCTGTGTAAGTTTTTCATTATTGGGGTCATTTCATTACAAATGAATCCAACAGGGCCTAAGAAACGTTTCACCTTGAGGGCCTTACCAACTCACTTTGTTGTGAATTGGTGTTAGTGGTACATATAAGGCTACTTGCTACACAGTACACTACTTTTCTCTTGAAGGTGTGATTTATAATAAAAAATGTATACAATAAAAATTAAGAACTAGAATATTGGAGCTGTTGTCGTGTTTATGTACAACTTCTTGACTATATTGATTGGTGTTGATGGGCTCATGAAGGCACCACCAAATTAGGTCAGTAGTCCTAATAGTTTATGTTAAGGCCAAATACTGATATTTGTGTCCCTTTCCTTTTTCCAGTTTCTGTTTCAAGTTCCCTTTAAAACTTTTTCAGATAGCATAAGACTTTTAGGTCAAATAATATGCCATCTTCACCCAACAGGGGGCGCACATGTACAGCAGGTGGTCTCTTTCTCCCTCTCTTCTGCGCCAGCTGCTCGGCTGCAGAGAAAACTACAGCTGGAGTTTTGTGATGGTCACGTGATGATGTTGTGAGTATATTACTCGCAATGTTTCAGCATGTTCGCTTCTATAGAGCACTGAGAGAGTGTGCATGGTGCAGTGTTTCCCTCTGCCTGCAGTCTGTTCTTCACATTTTAATGCATTGTTGAACTCTTTGACAGCTGAAAAAAACCTGGAGTTAAAGCAACAAGAAGCTACTTTTTGAGAGGAATTATGAGACACGTGGAGCTGTGATTTTGTTTACCAATTGACAGCTGACAAGGTGAGACAAAATGACTTTTGCAACTTCAGTTTGGTGTTTAATATCGTGCTGAATTAACATAATCTGGTATTTGTATCATGTGAAATGCATGAATCCTGCAGTGACTGCACCTGTTTGATCCTCAGCTGACTGTCACCTGTCATTCCTTTTAAATATATATTATGTTGCAGGGAGCATTTGAGTTCAAAACTCATATGCATATTAACATTTGTGCAAAGAACATAGTAAATAGGGACTTCATGAAGTGATTAATGCTCTTTGTGTGAGTGTTAAAAGGTTAATGATATTTGCTAAGCAGCCGTTTAAACTCACTGCATGATTCATTGTGCTTTGACCTTTTTAAGATGGTTTAAATATTCATTGCAATTAAGCCGAATGGGAACAGTTAAAAGGCTGATTTAATGCATGTAATGTATTCTGGAGGAATGCTACATGGACAAAAGGACAGGAAATGCACTTTTAATGGAACTCATCCGCAGGAAAGTGTTGCTTTGTGTTTGAGCGGTCATGGGTGAACTATATCTGCCTTAAATTAACCGAGCAAAATGGGTTAATGTTGCACACGGATGACTGAGCAATGATATGGGATGGTTGCATTATGTATAGAGAGAGATTGTGTTCCCACTAAGCTCCCTATACCTCTGTGTACAGAAGCCTCATGAAATCACCTTAAAGTGGGAAATAATGACATCATTAAACTTCAGATTAAGTTCAGGCACCAGTTGTGGAGCTACTCAACATCTTCCTGTTTCCTGAACAGAGTTATTGTGTGAGGAAACCCTGTGTGTATGTATGCATTTGTGCACATATTAGATGTATGCATGCATAGTTTTGCTTTTTATTTAGTGTTGCATATGCTTTAGTTGTATGTCTTTCTTCTTTTTCTTTCATTTAACTATAAAACACATTTAGTTTCTTTTGCAATAAAATGTGATCTTGAAGTGTTTTTACTGCTTGCTCTGTTAAGTCATTTAAAGCATCCTAATTCATACACTTCCAATATCTGTTCCTCCTGAGACCACACACGCTGGTTCGCTTGCAGACAATCAAGATGCTCAGTTGGGGGAAGGTCTCGTGGCGTGATGATGCATGAAGAGATAATTGTGTCCTCTATAGCTGAGTGAATCTCAACTGTCTGCCTGTGGGGAGTCTCTCAATGTCTCATTTACCTTGGTTCAAAAGTCATACTCAACTTTGAGGTACTTGTACTTAAGTATTTCCATTTTATTTAGTTTAAGTTGATTCAAATCGTTTGAATAAGGTGTTAAGGCACACAGCTTTTCCTTCTTCTTCCTCTTCATCTTTTTTTCTCCTCCATCTCCTTATTCTTCTTCTCCTTCTTCTCCTTCATCTCCTTATTTTTCTTCTCTTTCTTCGTCTTCTTCTCTTTCTTCTCTTCTTCTTCTTCTTCTTCTTCTTCTTCTTCTTCTTCTTCTTCTTCTTCTTCTTCTTCTTCTTCTTCTTCTCTTCTCCTTCTCCTTCTTCCCCTCCATCATGATCTGTTTATAGTGATTGGAAGGATCTCAAAGAAGGAAAGCCTCAAGTCATTTGTGAAAGTGAAAATCCCCTTCCCATAAGGGTTCAGCCACATTAAATCCCCAGATTTGACCTCATCTCTTTAACACTTGGATCAACAGCTGATAATGTGCTTTAAAGGATAATTTGGTGATCAATCAAATGCTAACCTTGATGAAGGGAAAATACGGAAAAAGTCATCAATGTCAAAGGTTATAACGAGTTCTTGGAGTGTGCTCCTTTCACCAACTGTGAGCTTTGCTGTTCAAGCCTTTTTGTGATTTATGGTCAGTGTTGCTTTTCGTGGAGTCAGTTCTGAAAATGCTCCGGTAGAGTTCATATATTTGTTGTTTTGGGTAGTCTGGCCCTTCAAACCTGACACATACCGTGCATATTGCTGGAGGGATAAGTCATATGTTTGTAGGCCAACCAGGAAGTTAGCAGCACCTTGGTTCCCTTGACAAAAGCCAATGGGATCTTTCCATTGAACAAAATGTAAAAATCTCTTGAGCCTGTCTTAACCACAGACCTTATTTCAGGCATCTAACAAAAAAAACAATTCAAAAACGCCAATGACGAAGAGACGAGGGATCAGAAGTACCAAATTGCTAACTCATTACTTGGTTTGAGGACTCATTCCCCAGCACTCTACTTTTATTCTAAATGTCATGTTGTTTTTTATTATTTAATCCACAGTTCTAGAGATAGAGATGACGCTTTGCTTTCCCACCATCCTCTGTTGGCACTGACTAACAAATTAACTGAGTGTGTGATAAAACACTTGTACCCCTCCAAAGTCAGTGTAATTACAAGATAACTCACACACACACACTCACACTCTGTAGACACAGTGACACACACAACACACACGGATAGTTCAGTGGGATCTCCTAGCAGCACTAATGTTTCCTGCCCAGCTTCAATCTAAATGTCAACCTGACCCCTCTCTCCCCTCCTGTGATGAGAAAGTCCAGACTGAGCGCTTTTTAACGACTTAACAAACACTCACAGATCAGCCGCCGGGGCTTCTGGGAGTTTAACACCCCGCAGGCTCCTGACTGTGCAGCAGATTCAATGTTCCTCCTTAGAGATGTCTATGTCTGCATCTATTTGTTCTGCGATCCCTCTCACTTCATTCATACGTCGGCCATATTTGGTTTGCATCATGTGTAGCGTGGGAAACCAGAAGAGTAAATGTGCTTAGCTCAGAGTAAATACTTGGATATATGTCTGCAGCTGATCGCGATTCATTATCAGTTCAAGTGTTGAGGTATAACAAGTGAAATTCAATCTGCTTTTACTTAACAATTGAGTTATGTCATCGTAGGAGTGACAGAAACAGTAGCTCATCAATAGCAGCACCTGCTGGATGAAATGTCAACCGTGTGTTTAAGATGGATTTACTTCTCGTGGTGATAATTGGCCTTTGAGACACATTCCTCTCCCAGGAGATGTTTTTATGAGATTTATGTGTAAGGTTACGAACGGAGGACATGTTGGAACCCTGCCATAACAATATCTGCCAAAGCCCTTCTCATTTATCACCTTGCGTAATTCATATGGGGTTAAAACCTGAGAGAGTTATGGTGCTGGAGCTACTTTTTTTTGCGAGTCAAATGTCAGCCAACTGTGGGGAATTGTTTCAAGGTTACACTTTTATAAATGAAGCCCCAGGAGATTGACATTCTCAGAGGTGTACTCCAAATGGCGAGTGAGATATTTGTGTTCATATCGTGCCAAATGTTGGGTCTATAAGGATTATACTCTACTGTTTATAGAAGAAGATTTACGAGCAGCATGTTTCAGTCGTATAGGTTTTACTTTAATCACTACTTGTAAATACCATTCACGTTCAAGTCGTATTAACAACTCAGAGTTTTCTGGACTAGCAATCGTGTAAAGTCCACAATTCAGGGTGTTCAAACCCAAATTCAATGGATATAGTGTCGCCCCTTCCACTTTTGCCCCATTACTGATCTTTCCTTAATGCAAAATGTCTTTATGCCAATGTATTTCTAGCTTAAAGAAAAACATAAATCCAGCTAAAAGAAAACAGGCGGACAGCAAAAACACAACCCCTGTCAAACTCTGTTGGTAGAGGAAACATATCTCATGACTCTGGCTGGAGACAGCCACAATCCTCCCAATCCTCACACCTCAAGGGATACGCTCTGTTTGTTTAGCCTATGTGTGTGTGTTGTAGGGTGAAAAGTGCAACCCAGGCGGTCAAAGCTCTCATGACTGTTTCACCTGACTCACAGCACCAGAGGGCACCAATAGAAGAAAAACACACACATTTGAACTTCCATAATTGTGAGGACTCTCACTGTAAAAAAGGCATTTATTAACCCTTAACTTCAGTACGTGGCCTGCCCAAATCCATAGGTTGTTCAAACACCTGATTTCTGATCCATTTAATGTCAGATTTATATTCCTTAAACTGTTCACCTACCATGATGGACTGTGTGTCCTGGAAGAGAGACTCTTAGTATCAGGATTGAAAGCTTTTGATGACTGATTAATATAACTTGATGTGTTAATACCTGTGCCTTTATGAGACAAGTGGACTCAAACCATGCAAGGAGATTGTCCTCTACCCATATGAAAGCATCTACATTTGTTTGTTACTTCAGGATAGTAAGCGGTAAACCGTTTTGGTTGGTTGAGGAGAAAGTGTTTCATCATGTGTAATACTAACAGTGGATTGTGTGTTTTGTCTCCAGTCAGGAGGAGATGGAGAACAAGGCGATGTATCTGAGCACGTATGAAGAGAGAGAGAGCGGCTCCATGTATGAAGAGGCCTACGATGGACACAACCTGTCCAAGCTCAACCTGTGTGATGAAGGTAAGGACCACAGCGGAGATAAATGCACATTTCTTATCCAAGTAACAGACTTCTTTAATCCATCTTCATGGTAATAGAAGCAGGAGAGAAACACTAAATAAATGGATCACGCACAAGAATCTGTAGTCAAAAAAAGATGTTGAACTTCAGATATCTTGCATTGCAAATGAAAATCCATCTTATTCACAGAACTTCATACACCCAGATTGATTTTCAAAGAGGGACTTTCTATAAAGACACACACACACACACACACACACACACACACCCTAATAACCAATACAGACACAAAAAAGAAGCAATGCAGTCACCACTTGGCATTCGCTGTATACCTGCTATGATCAGCTAGGAATGTCCAGCAACATCTGCAAGTGTGTGTTTTCATGTGTGCGTACAGAGTGTGTGTGTGTGTGTACAGGTGCAGCTGCAACATATCCACTCCTGACTCTGTGGTGTTCTCAAGTTTCGACCCAGGGCTCTGTGAGTTTGGTGGGAAAGTCTTAGGAACAGAATTTGTTGACATTTTAGTGGAAGGAGAACAATGGCCACACACATCAGAGAGACTGTCCTCCTCCAACTTCACTAATCCAAAACATTTTCACACCTCGTTCAATTAGAGAAGATATTCCCAACCATGCAGCTGCTCGTTTCGTTGAGGTGAAGTAGAACAGAGAAAAAAACAGTTAGGACGTTTCTGTCACTGTGCATTATGAGGTAAACACACTGTGAACAACGGTTCATTACACATTCAATTATTCACTTAAACGCAATAATAAGGTCCTCTCTATATCCCCTTAGTACCTTAAACATTTTATCAAAAAGCTTATGTATTTCAGGCTCTTTCTGATTGGAATAAGTCACCGTTTTAAAATGTTCTTCATCATTGTTGGGTTTATTTTAAAAAGTTTGACAGATAGCCCATGTTTTCAGTCATTTGGCTATTTAATGTTGTGCTGTTGTGTCTGCCATTTGTTGTTATGTTCGTCTGGGAACCCTCCATCTCAAGGGATTTATGAACTTCTAATCATGTGTAAAATACAGGCTTTATCCATTTTTTTTATCCTCCAAAAATCTGTTTTTTTGGAGGAAATGTGGTCCTAATTTGACAAACTGTGGCATTAGGTATAATCAAGCCTCTTCACTATGATTGGTCTCACTTACATTACCATTACCTTTAATGAAGATATGTTAAAGTTCAAACATACACACATAGATAAGTGTATTTAAAGCATGTGTTGTTTTGTTTATGCTCACACACACGTCATGTCACCATCAACCGACAATAACAGAGACACTGATTTGTATGCACTTGCCCAGTACCATGTGCATTTGATTTGGAAAGTAATAAAAACTAAGCCCTGTCCTTGTAAATTCACTAATGTCCCACAGTCAACAGTCAGAAGCAGTTCCAGGGCTGACTCACCCTGACCCTGCAGGAAATAAACAGTTTCTAAACAGATTTGTGGCAAACTGTATTGTTGCTCCTCCAGTTTACTAATAAAATGAGCCTACAAATGTTATTAACCCCACCTAATCCCTGTATTAAATCCATTTTCTCTTAAACACAACAATATGTTGACAACGACATCCCAGCCAGATATGAGTCAGAGGGAACATTCAGCGGTGCAGTAATGATTCCAGTTATTTGATTAATGAATATTGACTTTTATCTCTTGTTTCAGTTGGGACAGCTGCAGAGCGTTAAGAGTCTTTTTTAGAGAAGGTTGTTGGTTGAGAAACATTTCAACATATCAACAGAACATTTCTACAGCTTCTATCTGATTTACTTCATTGTAAAATGAATATCTATGGATGTAAGACTGTGTGAAAATAAGCAATTTGAAGATGTCACATCAGGCCTAGGGATTGTGATCAATTATTTCATTAACTTTTTTTCTCACGTTTTGCTGAGTACTTTTTCATCACTAAATCAAAAATAAATCAAATTAACTTTCTTTCCAAGGTCTTACATTGAGTTTAGGTAAGGTGGTTAAAAAACAATATGTGTAAATCTTGCAAATATTGTGTACACTTAATTGATATTTCTTTATGTAAGATAAAGTATAAAATATGTTTGGCTGCTGCCCGTCCACAGCAGTACATCGCTTTGCTTTTATGATGTAACTTCTCTCTGTTTCCCCAAACTACGGGCATGGATAAGTACCTCACACAACCCCACTTCAAAACATCCAAACTATCCCTTTAAGGCACAGACACGACGGTGTTATCATATCACTTTTACCAACCAACTCTTGGAATGACATCAAACAAGTCGTGTTTACAGTCATGCAGCTTCTCATGCGAGTCAGAGAAAGAAAACGTCATGAGACAGAAAATGATGTGATAATTTCCCCCTAAAGCTCTACACCGCTGGTTTTATATTCCTGCCTGTTTTTATGAAGGTGTGTGTGTGTGTGTGTGACGTGTAGTTGTTTTGTCTCAGTTCAGCATGAGTTAAACTCTAGAGGCAAACTAACTCGGAGAGTAATTTCTGTTCCTATACATTCCTGTCATGTGACACATCTGAGCCAGCTGTGTTTGTCTTATGCCGGAGGAGCGTGTGTTCTTCATCATAGAGGCTGTGTGTGTGTGTGTGTGTGTGTGTGTGTGTGTGTGTGTGTGTGTGTGTGTGTGTGTGTGTGTGTGTGTGTGTGTGTGTGTGTGTGTGTGTGTGTGTGTGTGTGTGTGTGTGTGTGTGTGTGTGGTGTGTGTGTGTGTGTGTGTGTGTGTGTGTGTGTGTGTGTGTGTGTGTGTGTGTGTGTGTGTGTGTGTGTGTGTGTGTGTGTGTGTGTGTGGCTACAATCCACCAGTGGCCACTGACTGATTGTCACGGTCCAAATGAAATCATGCTGTTGGGAGGCCGCGCTGCAAAATCAGTGTTTAAATTCAGAACCAGGACTCGAGCCAACATCATGACTGTTCACAGGAAGATAGGATCTCATTAAAACCTTTTTTAGTATCCCAGCGAGTTTAATATCTAACATACTGGTCATGTCACATAGGCATAATGATTTCCCAGAGACACATGGCTGTTCATTTGTCTACGGTTTTTTTTCATCCATCCAGCTCATCTCAAGCAAAATGTTGTAGGTGGTAA
The DNA here is from genome assembly GCA_031216635.1 of Dissostichus eleginoides. Lineage (NCBI taxonomy): Eukaryota > Metazoa > Chordata > Actinopteri > Perciformes > Nototheniidae > Dissostichus > Dissostichus eleginoides. The sequence goes on along the minus strand of CM062281.1, from coordinate 23,855,738 downwards.
CTGAAAACTCTCAAAAATATTTAAAGGGGCCCTACAGTATAATGCTTTTTGGGATTCTCCCTTCCTGTAGTGTGTTATATAGGTTTTTGTGCATGTAAATGGTCTGCAAAGGCAAACATCCCAAAGTTCCCTCCAGATGGAGTTTCTCTTCCACACACTAGAAAGTAAACATGTCACTGTAGAGGCACAAAATACAAATATGAACCTGAAAATAGCATAGTAGGTCCCCTTTTAAATGTTACCCTATTTCAATAACATCAAAAATGTGTTGAAATGACATATCGAAGTATAACAATAATGAATAAAGTAGTGTTTTTGAGCAGTGGTTTGCAGAATTTAGTTCATTTATTCACTCAGCTTTATTGTTGAACTCCTGCATGCCTAAACCCATAATTCTACTTATGGGAATGGCACATTGTAGTTAAATCATACTATTTTCTTGATCTGATTATTCTCTTTTGCGTTCATGCATGTAAACATAATCAATGTGTGTTTATTTTCCTCTATTATTTCCCTTGAAACTGAGGCATGTAACATGTTGGTATAACAGCCAGATTAAATCTAATCTCCATTTAAGAATGTTTTCTTTTACATGTTATTTTAATGTGGCATAACACACATTCATTTCTGTAACACTGCTGAGGATAATTTCTTAACAAACAACATTAAAAGTAACATGACGTTGCTATTCCCATGACTACTGAAAGATGTGACTCCAAAAACGATCCTTTGAAAATCCTTTTGACCTGAGGGGAATGTTCCCTCGACAACAACAGCATAATCCCTGCCTCCTGCCAAGCTATCACACACACTCACACAAATAAAAAACACACTTGTTTTGCTAAACTTTGAATAGATACTTCCATCAAATGTAAACAGTTGTCAAATGTATCAAGACTAATTCCCAAACATCTGTTGACCCTGAGAGGAGGTTTAAGTGGTGACATGAATTATAGTAATGGCTCCACTGAGAGGGTGTGTTTTTTTGTGAATTATGTTGAATTTATATGTGCAATATCTGTGTGTGTTGCTTTCCCAAATGCTTGCATCATTTCTCACCTCATTTATATTTGACATAATCTCATCAAGTGTACTTTCTCTTCAGTATGTTTTTAGTAAATAACATGATGGCGTGCACCACATTCATTAAATGTTTGATCTTACTTTGTGTTCACCCAGTACGTAATTGAAGGAGTAAATGTCAGGCTTTTCAAATAAAAGCTTTCTGGGGTTATTTGTTTTAGCTCCGACCTTTACTAACATTATTGCATGAAGAAACTAGAAAACACGAGCTTAGTTAACAGCCTTTCCCACAATGTCCCAGCCACCACTTAGAGAAATTGCTTTGTTTTGTAGCAGGCTAATCTTCAAACAACCTTATTAAACATGTTTATTCCAAAAGCCAACTTCCCACTTGCTGTTCTTAACCTCTATTTGGAATTTTTACCGACCCCAATTTCTTTGTTGTTTTGCTCAGGTTCTGGAAAGCGTCGCAGGAAGCAGGATCAGTGCTGTGCTCACCTGAACTCCCTCTCTGCCATCAAGTACGCCATCGTCTCCCTCTACATCCTGGTACTTCTCACCATCTTCGGACTCTGCCTGGCAGGTAGGGTGTGACCTGGTCTTCCATTAGCTGTATCTCTTTGACCATCACCAAACATTTTTTGATTTCCAGTGAACATTTAAAGGGGACCTATCATGCAAAATGCACTTTTTGATGTCTTTTATACATAAATATGTGTCCCCGGTGTGTCGGGGAACTCACGCAGCGTCAGAAAATTAAACCCTCTCTCTTTTCCTCCGTACCCACATCTCTAAAACGGGGCTACAACGGAGCTGATCCAGACTTGTGTCCGATATGACGTAATATCGGAAATGTGGACCCACGGCACTATCAGAAAGTTGCTATCAGAAACAATGCCCGACTGTTTTGGACGTAATATGGTCTTTGTTTACATTAGCATCGCTAACACTCAGAGCTAATCTGTACTGGAGAGAGTATGTGTCAAAAAGCAGGAAATAAAAAAAGGAACCTTGTGGTAAACCCGCAAGAGAAAAAGCATTTGAGCTCCATACTGTTTCAGAAATAATCCTTGAATTGGTTTGGAACATGATGGCGTTTCATCACGGCAGCATTTAGCTGAGTATCTCGTAGGACCCATAATCAGCAGTTCTCAAACAGGGCTGAAATAGAGGGATATGAGGGATGTCTAAAATGCATGATCTGTTTGGTATTTTCAGCAAAACACGTCATAGACATGTTTTTATATATTTTTATATATCTGAGACCCATAATATATGCCTAAAAATAGCATAATAGGAGACCTTTTAAGGAGTAAAAGGTCTCACAAATGTCTAACAAAGGACATGTAATGAGTAGAGGAGCTCTGAAAATACAAGAATGAATAGTTTCACGACTTCCTTAATGTGCATATTGGCCGTCTTTTGTTCTCAGAGTTCAGTTGTGCAGATGACATCAGCCATTCCTCAAGGTTGAATTGCAAACAAGGACACACACATACACACATGACCCACAATCTAAGGTTACACTCTTGGACGTGGTCTGAAACCTTACCCCCCTTTTTAAACTGTCTGTTATAGTTTAGCGTTGAGAACACACACACACACACAATGAATAAACAATCATATGAAGCCTAACCTAAACTTCAGTCATGTAAAAGTGCTGTTGGTGATTTTATTGACTTTCCTCAGTTGACATTTTTACTACTATAGCTGTTGAAATGTATGTAATATAACGTTTCAGGACCAGAAGTAGCACATATATCTGAATCTATTAAACGCAACTTCGTAGTAAATCGTGAAATAGTTTTTTTTGTAGTTTTTTTCAACTGTTTTCTTTGCTTCCTGAACGCTGTGTAAGTGTGATGGGTTTAAACTTGTTTTCTAAACGTGAAGTTACATATATCACAGTATGTTTGAAGCATGACAAGCTTGACTTTTTAGAGGGTAACATCAAAGAGAAGGTAGCGATAAAGCGCGACGGTTCCATTTTTCTTTGTGCTGGATTTTTCCCATACCTCCTTAATGCATTGCTGTTGGAGTACCAGGTTTCAGTCTGCAGAGGAGTGCACTTTACATGTATACACAAAGGCTTTTAAGAGTGAGGAAAAAAGACCATTACCTTTGGCCTGATTCAAGAGTTGGCATCACAGCTGAGTTTCTGCGAGATCAAGGCCATGATAATGTGGTTCAGTCTTAAAAGTTTGTGCGGTTCATTTCACTCTTCAGCATTTCTTAACTGTAAGTCGAAAACTGTCAGAGAAGAACAGGAAGTACGGTTTAATGCTTGAATGAAATTCAGTTTGATGATTGGATTTAGCATTTTAGCCTACAACCTGAAGGCATTTGGCCCAGATTTTATGCGTTTTGGGTTGTGACCAGTTTAAACTCTCCAATGGTAGCTTATTCACCATCATGACAGACTCACAGTTTAGGCCAAAGACTCCAGTGTCATTGATGTTATAATCGTTCTTATGGTACCCTAAGCAAACTTAATCATTGCATTTTTCAGTAATACTTTGAAGAAATACTTGCAGATGTACAGTATATGCATTACATACAAGGAATGTCTTATACCACATTTAGAATATACAAAATTAGCCCAATAATGGCCCTATCCAACAGGCATGGTACATTGGAAACGACTTTTTCTGAGCCACAGGAGCAATGATTGCTCTTGTGCACAAATAGCAAAGTGAATGGCAAATGATCTGGCCTTTAACCACTGTTCAAGATGATATGACTTATTATCTGTTTGTGGTTGTCACTGTTTGTCCATTTAATATAATATTTCAATGCGCTAATTACACAAAAGATTGGTTGAGCTTGTAGCTGTTTCTAAATAGAATTTGAAGCGTATTTGTTTTTGACATTGGAAGAAACTGTCTTAATTAAAGGTCCTCTTGCGTCCTCTGGAAATACTTGTTCTTTTCATGACCTTATGTTTAAGTTACAGTATATGCTGTTGAAGAGTGACAATTGGGATGTGAAATGGGAAAAACAACGAGTTGACTTTGTTTAAAACTTGGGAATTGAGACAAAAAAAGAGGCACCTTTTTAGCTTTGAATGACTAATTCCTTAATTAGGGACCACTCACTGGTACATTATGTAATAAAGGAGGGAGATAAGTAATCCACTTAACCGTTAAAACATTTTCCTGAGCTGTAAGAAGAAAAAAAGAACCAGTCCCAAACACGTACAACTTCCAAGTCTTTGAAACATAGCAAGCCTCACTGGTTGGCACCCAAAAAGTGGAACAGTAATGTGGAAATTTAGACTTGTGACCTATGGAAATTAGCATTAGCTTTTATTATGTAATTTAATTTGGTGTGTGACACAGTGGCATAAGAAATTCCAGCGTCTTCAGAGCTTGTAGTTCCCTCTCCTCCTCCTCCTCCTCCTGGTTCATTTGGAAAAACCCTGGAGTGATGCCGGAGTAGCGTCATGGCCAAACCACCCGTGTGTTTGTGTGTGTGTGTGTGTCAGAATATTACCTTCTGCAAACCCTGCTGTGGCCTCCTTGTACATGTCCACTCTGTTATTACAGTAGAGGAAGAGATGCTGATAGAGGTGGAGGGAAAGAAAGAAGCTGTACAGAACAATTAAGAAGGACGGTTAGAAAGAAAATGAGCGACCCAGTAACATGTTGAGAAGATGTCTGGCTTCCCACCAGCAGGATCCTGGAGGAATCAACTGCTCTCACTAATCCTAATTTCATTTCAAGACTCTCTTGTCTCCGAGCCTCCCACTCTGTAACCACACGTCTGATGCCAGTGTTCCCAGGCACAGAGATGTAGTTTGGAACGGCTTCAACGTCGTCACAGAGGTATTTGGTTATTTAGGGCTTTTAGATGAGGTTGTTTAAGAAAAGCAATCAGACCGGGCTTTTCAACTGGCCTCTCTAAAGTAAATGCTGGCCATCCAAAAGCTAAGTGGCTCCAGTGTAACAGCATGGGAGGCCCCTTTGCTGCTCACACACACACAGTACATGCACACACACACACACACACACACACACTCACAGCGCCTGCCAGTTTGTGAACACAGGTTCAACTCTGTGTTATCCACATTTGCTTTTTGTTTGAATTCTCACTTGACCTTTAGTTTTTTCCAGCTCTTACAGTGCTTCTTTTGGGTTTCTCCCAACTCCATGGCTTGCCCAATGCACTCACACATCAATATTTCACAGGTAGGAGCCTCATCTTTGGCTGAAAACATCTCCATTAATGGCATCATACCTATAATATAGTGTTTTCTCTCAGTGCATTTGATCCTAAATCTTTGTTTTGGACAGATACAAGAGGGAGAGTAATAAACAAAGGCAGAGAAAGATGAAACCAAGATGACAGAAGATGAAAAAGCCAGATGAATCCTGCTCCTTTCATCAGTAAATTACTTTTACAAGCTTATCTGAATGCAGATAGGACAGAGCTCACAAGACTCGTCCCATGACAGCCAGTGTCAAAGCCCTTGAGCCAAAACATAGACCTTTATCTTCTCAGAGGCGCCTTCTGTGGAAACTCTTGTCTCTGTAGTCACTTGTTTTGACTGACGCAGCTCAAGAGGAGGGCCGTTAATAAAGACATGTTTAGTCTTTTTAGCAGTACAGCGACACTAGACAACTGTGCATGTTGACCGGGGAAAAGGGGGGCATGATGTAACTTTTGAAGGCTTTACTTCCCAGAAGCCCTATGGGCTGACCTCAGTTGGTACATTGGTGAGAACCGTTTGACTTCTGCTGCTGTTTACACTTACAGACTGAGAACAGCTGGCTCTCTCTTAACCTCTCATGAACCGCCTTAAATGTGCGCTTCGTATGTAATTTACATGCGCAGGTCTGATTTAGCAATTATTGTCTACACCGAGAAGTTTATGTTTTCACTTTATTTGTGTGACTCTGATTATGGAAGAAAAACTGACCCGCTTTTCATCAAACTTGGTAGAAGGGTGTTGCTTGAGCCGAGGAATATCCTCCTGAGTTTTGAAATAACTACATAACATTGAAAGTCATGTTAAAATTGAAATTGAACACAATTCGACACTTCAAATAAAGGAGTACGTTTTAGCCTAAAAGCTACAAATCTTGTAAATATAATATTCATTCATTTGAACCATTTTTCATTTTAGGGTGCATATTTGACTACACAATATTATATGACACCCTCTTGGTTGCAAAGGGGATGAAGATAATCACATATTTTAATGTATCATGCTCAGATACAGTCTGATCTGTAATCATAAACAACTCTCTCTGAAACCAGAAGCTGAGGAAGAAACGTGTGACATTTAGAATTAGGAATAAAAGTGGGAAGCTGATTTTGTTGTTTTTGCTGATTTTGTTGTCCCGCAGAGCGTTCCATATATAATGCTCAACTGGGCTTTATTCACAATATAAACCACACCTCGTCCTGGTGGCTTTTGATTGGTCCAAGTCACATGTGACACTCCATAAAGAGGTGAACTCTTCTCAACTTTTCCAAAAGGAAACCAGATGTAGAGTTTTGTTAAAAAACCCTGACTTTTCGGTTGTTTTCCACGAGTGCATCCAAGGTCAGATCAGCTCAGCACTGAAGAACATTTTTGCACATATAAAAAGAATAGGTGAGGGATGTTGGACTCAAATAGGTTTGTTCTATATGTAAATAAACAGACATCTATAGAAATAGATGTTTACTTGTGTAAAGTGTTTTTTCATGTTTAAAATGCTTTGACAATCAGGACCCCTTTTTGGTAATATGATTACATTAATTTGTTATTCCTGCACCCCTGTTTAAGAAATGATTTAATACACAATAAACAATTTGTATTCTTATTTATTTATTGAATTATGCGAAAGGTACACACACTCTAAACAAAACAGTTATTTATCTTGTGTTGCTGCAGGGAAAACTCTTTTAAGCATTGGGTTCATACAACTCTTAAGTTAATTAAATATTTCAACACATAACCAGATTCTTTCCTCATATTTTTTAGTATTCCTCTTGCCATATAAGAACTCTCTTTTTCTGTAAAGGGCTGGGATGTTTTTCATTGCATTTTGGCAAGACATACAAATACCTTGTGCTACATCTGGATCCAGTTCTCAGAATAACAGGTTGTGTAAAACACCCAACAAACGCATCTAATGGCCAGAGATTGGCCCATATATGGCTTTACAGACAGAGCTTGACTTCAACATGTCTGGGTGTTCAGGACAGGAGGTTTAAGCTCAGGATCAAAACATTTCATATAATGAGCTGAATGAGGATCTAACGGTCTATTACCAAAGATCATATAAGCACAATCGTCCTGGCTTCATCCACAAAACAGAATCTAGTTTCTAACGACACCTGGATCATTTTACAGTCACGAGTATGAACATTAGCCAATTATGTTTACTGAGTTATTTTCCAGTGAACGTAAAGCGCTGCCTGCATGTCTTCAACTTATAGGTGAACTGAGTCATGTTTTCCAGCAAACATGCAGCTCACAGGTTTGGCACGGTTGTGTTATTTTCCTCAGCCAGTGTGCTGGAAAACATGATGGTGGTGGGTTTGCTATTATTCTTCAAAGCCATCACATCTACAGTGTGAGCTTGTGTTTCTCAGTGATAGGCACCAGGCATGTTATTGCCCAGCAGAAGTGGGCAACAGGCCCTGGGCTCTAAAACAGCTCGGGGTTATTTCAGTCTCTGGCCCATTATGTAGTAACTGGGTTCGGTCATTTGTTTTCATGATCTTTCTTTTGCGTTCTTCATCAACTTCTCCTGCTGCCATGTTGGCTCTAATTAAAGCAGTTTAGTTCAGTGTTTATTAATAGCTGTTGGTGTCAGTTAACATTACTATAGCAACAACACATTTCTTTTCCATCCGTCGTTCTGCCAAATATGAAGAGTGTTTACTTTAAAGATGACACTAATATCCAGGTTCATATTAGTGCTCTTTATTGGGTTGTGTGTGGGAGAGAAACTTCTTTTGAAAGGAACTTTTAACTTCTTTAACTTTTTGTCCAAATACTGGTTTTATTGATTGAAAACATAAAATAGTAAAACAAGTACAGCAACAGAACAAACACAAAACAGCTAATTCAGAGGCAAATAACTATGGGTGTACCACAAAAGAGGAGAAGTTACACATCATTTTGCACATAAAAAGGTTATGACATATGCCATAGTGAACCATTAAACATCCGCTCTTAATTTGTCGCTTTGACTGACAACCTCGGCGTGATCTAATTGACTAAATCTAATTTTCTTGTATTTGTTCAGCCACGTATCAAACTGTGGAAATGTCTCTGATCTAGCAGTGTGGACAGAGAGTTGGCCTGAGTTTCACAACTGTCCTTCACTCTACCTCGCTCAGCTCATTATTAAAGACCTAGGCAGTGAAACCAAATAAATGACCCAAAAAAGTTTACAACCTATGTCATTTTAAAAATTGGCGTGACTAAGTTCCTTGATCCAGACTTTGAGCAAAAAACAACCACACCTTCCATAAAAATGTACAAGCATGATTCAAACATCAATGTAATTTGGGTTGGCTGACCATATCATTCACTAAAGCCCTCTTCTTAAATGTATCCTAGTGATATCCAATCTTTTTTTTGCTCTAATCTTTGCTATCTAAAGACTTGTATGGCGTCCTCCTCTCTCTGTTGATTAAGACATTTCATACAGAAGGTTTGGTACAGTTTTGGAATATAACTATCTATTTTTGGTCCAGCCCTGGAAGATATTATACATTCCATGTCATTAAAAAACCTGAAAATACTGGGTCTGTGGGACCCTCACACTGTCAAGCCAAGGACATGGACATACTTGACCATGAGATAAAAACAATAACAGGCTAATTTTACCAACACCACAACCTTTAGATAACTTTTTTACAACATGATACCAGATAAAAACCTGTCTTGAATTTAGACCAGATGTGTGAGGCTAAGTTTGTCAGTAGAAAATCTGACAATGTGCCACTCCTAGTAACTTTTAAGAGGGACTTTAAAGGTCTTGAACCACACCCTTGTGAAAACAATCAACATTTCTGCTGCTGGAGACGAGGTGTTTCTGATCTCACTCTGTTTGTGTTCGACACGGGAGAGGAATCTCTTCTCCCTTGAAGGAGAGTAAATCCTCAATGACAGATGCTGAGCGTGTGCCAGGAGAGACATTTACTTTTTTATGTCCACATGCAAAGACACAAGAACCCTGACACATGTTGAGTTCAAGTACTGTATGAATGCAATAAAAGCACATGCGCTAAAACGGGATCATTTTGAGACACAGCACACAATCATCACAGCCTTCACCTGCATACTGACATGTGCAACACAAAAAGCAAACACATTTCCAAAGACACAAGAGCAACCACAGTTATGTATACACAGTCTCGCATATATTCAGACATGCACAACCCCAATATACACATGACCTGACTGGCATTACACATTATTCATTGGGAGAGAAAAGTAATTGCTTTGTTCTCTCATTTTTTGTCTTTTTAAAATAAATCGTGCTTCACTCCCTCAAATTAAATACATGTAAGCAGCCCATCATTTATTTATTTTCAGCAAGTTGCAAAAACAAGCAATACAAATTCTCACTTTTAGAGAAGCCTTTGAGTTCGTTCTGGTGAACCCAATGGTATGGTAACACAGTATGCTTTTAATTTCTATCACAGACTGTTAACAAAGCTATGCAAAATACATCTACCCTTCGCTAACAGCAAATGTTGAACATATAACATATAAAAAGATAGGTCAGCTTATGTTGAATGAACCTGCTTGGCCGACTGACTCTAGTCAAACTTTAAATAAGCAAGTAGGATTGTTCTGTCACCAAAATGAAGTTTTGCGAGTCAATGTTAGCTAACTTCGCCAACAAAAAAAACACCTAATGTTACTGTTAGGCTGTGGTGATGGGATGTTCACCAAGCAGCAAAATCAGCAAAATCAAAGAGTGAGATCATTTTCTTCACTTAATCCAAGAGGTTAGGTGGTGCAGAAAGGCAGGAAATTTGTTTTAAATTACATGTTTTTCTTCTCGGGGAAAGACCCCCAGACCCAAGCCAATAACATATCTTGCCAGTTTTGCCCCCTTTTTATTTTTTAAACATAACCAGGCGCCCATATAGACATGTATGTCACATGTACACACAGTCCCAGGGCCCCTCAACTGACTCTGAGAACATAAAGCCTTTTCTAATGAGTTTCTGCACTCTTATGTTATGGCCCTTTCTGCAGAAAAGAGTCTGGAGAGGATCCAGCATTCCCTCTAGGAGTCCCATCATAAGAGCAGCACACACACACACACACACACACACACACACACACTCTCACACACACACTAACGCACACACAGAAACATAGAGAGAAAAGAGAGGTCCAAAAGTCAGTGGACAGCCTCATTCAAGCAGTCAAAGTCAAATACAGGTCATTAGCATGTCAAGACTAATTAGACCAGAGCTCGTTCTCTCTTTCTCTCTCTGCTGCTCACTCAGTCTGTGTTTTTTTTAGTGCTGCAAATATTTGTTATCATGTCTTTAATGTTTTTTATTCAGTACAGCAGTACAGAAACATTGCAATAAATGCAGTTGTTGGTTTTTAGGGGACATTTTAAGCATGGGTTATGGCCAAGATTACTCAAAGTTGAGAACAACGTACCAAATGCTAAGACATTAAGTGTAGTGCTAATGATAAAATGTTAGCATTCTAGCAAGCTAAGCTAAAATGGTTAACATGTTAAACAATATACCGGCTATACCTCAGCATGTTAGCCTTGTTACGGTTAGCCTCACTTAGCCGCTTACTTATGATACTATAAAATATATTTGAAGATACTGTGTAAGTCTTGTGTGTGTGTGTATATATATATCGTATCTTTATGTGGACGCTTTGTTCCTCCTTCATGTGAAACAACAATTATCAGTTTTAAAGGGGTAGATTCTGAAACCCTGAGATTTTGCATTCATCATTAGTTTCTACATAAAGTTTAAGTCCTGCTCATTTAAACTAATAGCATAAAAAGTGATGACTGACAATAAATTATACTTAAACATTACTTATTACATTACTTATGTTAACTTAACTCGGTTATTTTCTTACCTTTTTCATATCAATAAAACCATTCTAATCCCACTCCTCAGCGTATCCAGATGAGACCCTTGCTTTGAACCATAATAAGTTGTAAACATGCAAAACGACACTAATTCAGTGCAGCTTGATGCCAAATAAGGTAATGAGATGCAATAAAAGTTGAACGCTGCAGTGCGTAAATAACTCCAGCTTCATTGATGCAGCTCTCTATAAACGGCTACACACATTTTTTTCAATCTCCAGAGGAGTGGGGGGGTTTAGGGTTTTCAAGAGCACAATAGCAGGCGCCTAAATTAGTTTTTGTTTTTGTTTTACTAGCAGACTAATTACCAAACAACTGACTCGCAAGACACTGGGCAGGCTGAGTTAATTTCTGTTACACACACACACACACACACACACACACACACTCACACACGTACAGCAGATTGTATCGAGGCATAGAGCCATTGTGTGGAGCTGTCAGTGACACCAATAGCAGCGATGGAGGGATCCTTTCTTTCTCTGATTCACCTTCCTCTCAATAAATCACACACACACACACATACACATACACACACACACACACACACAGACACACACTCACACTCACACTCACACACACACACACATCTAGAGTGAGTAATGGTGATTAAGCTCAGTACATTCCAATTGAACGTACATTACAAAACTGAGTGCTGGTTAGTTTCCAACTGTGTTTGGTGGGATGAAAACTTTGAACTGAAGAATTGAACAAATTATGGAAATGAAGGTAGCATTAGTTTAGTCCGTGGGGACTTGGCTTTGAAACCAGAAGGTCGCCGGTTCAAATCCCACAGCGGACCAAGTATGGAGTGTGGAGTGGAACATGGAGGTGCCCTTGAAATCCTCCCTAAGTGCTGCATGGTATTTAACAAACGCTCATATTAAATGCAGAGTTAAAATGTTACTA